>OMNZ01037938.1:0-24562 GCA_900303255.1 Lesueurigobius sanzi | reverse complement strand
CTCAATACAAACTTTCTCTCATGGCATGATCTGTGGTGGGACTCCTCATGTGTGTGTATGTGTGTCCTCATGTCTGTTCTTAAGTGTGTGTTGTCTTTGCGTAGATCTTTAGTCTCAAAAGATTAAAAATCCTCTAGTGTGTGGCCACCTTTGGACTGTTTTTGTGCTTTTGGTTCAACAAAAATGATCTGGACCCTGCTCTGCTGTAGGAGCAGGGTCCAGATAGGTGTGAAGACACCACACCACAACATTTTCAGTCCTGCCTCAGGGAGAAGACCGTCTCCATCAGCGACAGGTCCAGCTGACTGAAGGACAGCTTCATCCACCAGGCTGTCAGGAAGCTGAACTCTCCCCTTCCCTCTCTCTGCTAACCCCTATTGTGCTCATATGTGTTAAAATTGTCTTTTTAGTTATCACTAGTGTGAGAGATGTTCTGCACATGCTTTACGTGTAGTAGAATTGACAATAACTATGATTGAACTTGTAGTTAGCTAAGAATATTACAGCAAAATAAAATTAACTAGCCACACAAAATGAATGTTATGTCAGTGTACACATAGAGGACATTAGCATTTGCAACAAGGGAAAACAGGTTCTACAACAAGTATTGTTTGATAACTAGAGCTAGAAAAATATACAGCGGCATATGGGTGGCACGGTAGCGCAGTGGTTAGGGCCAATACGGGGCCTTTCTGTGTGGAGTTTGCATGTTCTCCCCGTGTCTGCGTAGGTTTCCTCCGGGTGCTCCGGTTTCCCCTACCACCAAAAACATGTACAATAGGCAAGGATGAATGATGTCTGGGTGAGTGAATGTGGTGATCTGTTGGCGCATGATGTTTGCAGCCACACCTCTGTCGGTCTGCCCCAAGGGGCAGCTGGTTACCACTGGAGTGAATGTCAACTCATGTAAAGCGCTTTGTGACTCTGTCTGTGAAAGGCGCTATATAAATAAAGCTTCTATACCTATATATATATGAAGAGTTTATTTGCAAAAACAGATAAGTGCCATCGACAAAAATCAACATATGCTTGTACTTTTCTCTTTTTGTAGATGAGATGTTAATGACCAGATCTATTTTAATGCATCAGAAATATGAAGTCACTTGTTATTGATCAAATGAATTCACCTTTAACTTTACTGGTGCTACCTGTAGAGTACGGTAATAAAAATTTAAAACAACTTAGCAAAAAATTCAAAATGGAGATATCTGCTTTTGCAAACAAACCCTTCATATATTTGCACTTTTACAGACAACATTTGTGATAAGTTTTGCCGTTTACGATTTAAAAGGATGATTCTTGATTAAACGAGTCCAGAAACTAAACATATTTGTATGTTGTAAGTCTAAACTACAACATTGAGACTGCACAGAAACAGGACATTTTGTTTATTGCAAAGAATAATGTGGTGGCTAATTCCGATTCGATTGTGGTTCACTTTGCAGCCCCAGTGACTCATTTAGTGACTTCATGTCTTCTTTTTGCAAACCACAGCACTGATTAAAAGATAAAAAAAATTTGACTCTCACCAGTCGTCAAAGCCTCCTTCATCTTGATGGCACAAAATGGCGGGTTGTCGAGGGCAGGCAGGACGCCCAGGTCGTAGGAGTTGAAGGCGATCCTCAGGAAGGGAGCCATGACGGATCGAGGTCACGGGGGTCACCTATCCTGTCTGACACAAACACAGAATGATACCTTAATAAGTTTAATTTCCACAAGACTGACTGCCCATGAGTTCATTTACACTACCTTACTATTATCGGATTGTGTTCAATATGGATGTTGAAATATATGGAGGTGATGACATGTGCTTCGGGGATCCCAGTAGCAGCGTTATGCGTGACTTACTGCTGTTGCATAAGTCCCCAGCACCGCGGATAAATGCGTTACAGCACCATAGCAGTCCATTCAGTTTGTGCAGTGCATTCAGGTCCCACACCAAGCATAACCAAGGGATTTGTCACACTCTGGTCTGCCAATTATACAGTATACTAGGTCAGTACTACAACCCACATACTAAGAGACCGTACTTTAAAGACGATGAAATTAGCAACTGTAAACAAAAACTGCTTTTTATAATATATCATGCATTATCCAAGCTATTGAAACTATTTTTAGCCTTCAGCATTATTTTGTTTGTCTACAACTTAAAATGAATTATGCATGGATTTAGGTGTATTTTAATGTAATAGCTGTGCCAGAAGTCATCTTAAAGCCGTCTAAATAGGCTAAAACTATAATAACTGCTTGATCTTTGTGCTATATATGTGTATGGCATTATTATTTATTGTAGTAGTAGAAAAGAATTTGCTGCTTGTGTTGAATATTGCGATAACCACAGTATTATTATGATATTTTACTAAAACACTTCAGTTAACAGCATATGCTAAGGCGTCACACATAAAGAAGTGAAATAATATTGTCCACTGTGGAAGGACTGCGTATATATTTTAGTTTGTGAATTACTGTTGCAGAATTACTGATAAAACATATTTCTCGCACCTTATCTTAACCTCTAACCTTAGCCCTCACCTTAGGAAACTGCTACGCTACACCGAGCCAAGAGGCTGGGGAACGTACCTTTGGTGTCTAGAGGTGCTATTGTTACCTCATACTCCCGGGCAACATAGGTACTGGGGAATATACCTGTAGGGCTGACTCACTATCAAACCAGTTTCTTCACATAGTCATCTACAAACCTACTTTTGGGAGACTCTCACAGTATCAGTATCGGCATGGGCAGGGCAGTTGACAGACTTGGTGGGGCCCGGGGCAAGAAGGTTTCTCATGGGCCCCCCACAACCCAACCCATACCTGTTTGCTACAGCATTTTTAAAGTAAATAATTGTATTATTGGGGCCCTTTCCCACAATTTTACAACGCTGTTCTCTCATCATTCTCTTCCTTTGGTCCTGGTTAAAGAACACTCCTTCATTTGTGTTTAGCGGGGGAGTGTGCATTCAAGGAAAACTTTAAGATGGACAAAAATAAACCATCCCGAGTTATTGAGATGATTTTACGCATGAAGACACATGTCAAAGCAAGTAATGATTTTTTTAAAGAATCATGCAGACCAAGGGAAAATATAATGTGGGCTTCTTGCTGGGCCCCCCCTGGTCCTGAGGCCCGGGGACAACATACCCCTTTGACCCCCCTCTGTTGACGGGCCTGGGCATGGGTGTCGGAAGCAAAAAAGCTGGGTCGGTGCATCTCTAGTAGGATGAGTGAACAACTTAAATACAACCCATTACAATAAAAGGTTGCTAACGTTAGCTTCTTACCTTTAGCTTGACATTGATAGCCTCCCCTCTCAAGCAAAAATACAACAATCAAAGCTGTTAAAATCCATGTAGAGTAAAACTTATCTGACTAATATATCCATAAATAATGAACTGCTACTTGAATGTGGTCAGTCTTGGTGGCAGAAATTCAGTGTTGGCAGAGTTTAGTGAGTTTATAATAGGTGGAGTTTTGTTGACATTTCCAACACACTTCTCTCTCACTACTTTCTTCTCACCTCAGATCACGTCACTGTGGTGCTTGGACAGTCGCGTGATCAGCGCCCAGGAGAAAGTAGTGAGCTGTGTGTCAGAAATGCAAACAGAATGAGTAAACTATATAGTCTACTGTGAAAATAGGTCTAAACAAGTCTCAACCAGGGCACAACAACCCTCAAAAAACTAACATTCTAGGACAACTGCTAAAATGAACTTGGATTAAATGTATTACCAAATAAACCACAATAAGCTTAGCCAAACAAACCAAGCAGGGGTAAACGTTGATATGAGCTTGAAGTCTGTGAAAGGCGCTATATAAATAAACTCTTCTTCTTCTTTTGACCATTTTTCACAGTGTTTTTGAAAGTCAACTAACATGCAAATCATACAAACCTCAAGCAAGCACTTCCTGCCTGAGGTCAAACTAAACCAGACAGTAAGTATTGTAGTGACAGTTGTATCGAATCAGTGGTAGTAGTAACATTAGTCATAGTAAATTTGCATTGCCGGTGAATACATGTAACCAGTTTGCAGTTTTCTAGTCTTAGTTTATTGCTAATTTCTTTGTAATTCCTGGGACAATCCACATGAAACAAAAACTGTCAAAGTTCAAAGTCTTCTCTGTCAGCACATAGGGATGCAACAAAGGATTATTTTGGTAATAGATTAATCAGCCATTTATTTTTTACGATAAATCAATTAATCGGTTGGCTGCAAAGGTGGAAATTGTATTTTTTATAAACATCCTTAATGAAGCTTAAGTTATTAAGGATGTCGTGATTGAACTTGTGCAAACTTTAAGGCAAAGTCTGTAGGATGCAGTACAAGTACAATTTCCACTATGTGAACATGCCATTCCTCACTTGAACGCTCAAAACTTAATTCAGTCTTGTGAAAGGGAGAGAGGGCCCTTTTGTATTTATTTCCATATAATTATTTCCATTATTAATTTATATTGACCACAAGCAAGGGGCTCATTTTGCTCGGATTACATCATGGTCTGGATTTAGGGACAAATAGGGGTAAAAATATTAACAAAAAACATATATAGTTTCTTTTACTCAGACACTGATCTGGTCTGAATTTAAAAAAAACTCACAAGAATGAACTAAAGGTGTCCAAAAGTGGTGACATTATTCAAAAACATGAGCTTCTTGTCGGCCAGTGGAAAGGACCACTAATATGACACAATATAATCACAACATCTGCTGTGAATTTTCTTTTTGGAAATTTCTTTCAAAAACTCTTTATCTCCCATAGAGTTGTACTGGAAATTGCTCCAACTGAAATTCAATTCTATAAAGTGAATGCAACCTAATCCTTTGTGCCGCTTTCAATTGTGCTCTACAATAATATCACCTTGCATAGTAGTAAGTAGTAGTAGTTTCTTTCTTTTAGTTTCTTGAATTTATGATATTATTTTTCGATTACTTTAGCTGGATTACAGATTTTTTCTCCATCTTGTTTTTTTTTTTCCTGTCTGAGTGGTTTCTTGTTTTGCCTGAAGCAGAGCAAGTTCAAGCACGTCTCGAATCCAAACACATGCAGCAGCTGGTATTCACACAGTCAGTCAGTCCCTTCAATCCCAGGGACGCCCACGACTAAAGAGCAACAAAACGGGCTCCGAAGCGGTCTTAAAATAACAAATAACACAAGGGGGAAAGATACAATTAAGAAAGTGGGACAACGTGAGGCTGCCCCAGCAAAAAGGATGACAAAAAACAGAATAGACACCAAGACTAGCAATGCAACCAGGGAATGATCATCAAGAAAGAGAGACAGAAGGTTGGTAGATGGATTCCCTTATAACAGAGATTCAAATAGCTGTGATCTCACCCTGTACACCAAAAAAAACCTGAAATATTGTCCATTTTGGCTTGGTTTGTGTATGATGTACAACGCATTTGTAAGTGGTTTCCCCATCAGCGTTCATTTTGTCAACTAAAATATTTTCATTATCATTTTAGTCAAAGTAATATTTTTAGAGACAATACAAAGGAAGAAGGGAGCGATTCAATGGGTCAGAGAGGTCAAAAACTGTACAACCAATAAAAAGAAATGCTTCTGCCTTGCCGAGTAGTCCGAGGCACACTGACTGACTAGAAGTCCTGTATTCAAACTCTGGATGTAATGTTTTTTTAGAATGAGACTAAATATATGACTAAAATGTCCAGATATTTTTGTAGACTAAATAAAATGAACTGAGTAAAAACATGTGAACCTCAGTGACACAGTTTTAAAGAGTGTCATATTATTTATATTCACTGCCAAAGGAACAGGTCTGTGCTTTGTTCATGTGGGAGAAGCTCCATGAAGCAGAGAATATCATTAAATACAATGTTTGAAAACAATAATGAATTTTATGCTGACAAAATTAATTTCTAAAATTGACCCAAATTAAATGACATTTCCATCAAAAGACTAAAACTAAATTAAAGTGTGGTGTCAGAATTATCACTGGTGCCCATAGACAGCAAATATGATCCCCCACGATTCGTCACTCCTCCCAATTTACATTAATAACAGGGAGTCAAGAGAGAATCCGTGTTGGTGCATCTGACTCCTACAGAGCATGATCCTAAAAAGGGCAGAGGTAGTATCTTCACTGTAAACTCCACCATCTTGGAGCAGAGGCTTCCACAGTCCTATGGGACCTGCCTATCAAACCTTGGTCTCATTAATAGGACTCATTAAAAGGAAACAAACTTTTAAAGTCTACAGAAAAAATATATATAATTCCGCTGCCTTAGAGTTGTCATGAGAGGCATCAATAATATTCTTTGGAACAAGGCTTTAACGCCTGATGTAAAATTCCCATAGAACTTGATGTTGTACTGGTCTTTCTGGAGTTGTGCTTATATAGCCACAAAAGGGTGGTATCACAACAAGGCTCCACGTTCAACCTAGTGCTGTCGCTTTGGCAGATGTTTTTGCACTTGTAATGAAAGGATACGCTGTGCCAGACATCATAAGGCAAGGAAAGCATTTCCTGAATATGCATGAGACTCAGAAGGAGCTTTTGAGAAACAGGGTGCTTTCCATGAGCTGCTGCTGCAGTGCTAAAAATAGCCACCACGGAAGATTTGAAGATTGCTCAAACGTGCAAGAGTGGCTTGAAACACAGCTCCAGTTATGTTTTTGATGAGGGAACAACATTGTTTAACAAAATGGCTGCTCTTGTGGGTTGTCCACGGTCTGCATCTATCATAAGTGCTTTTTAGATGTGGTTTGAGTCCTGGTTTAGAGTGGTTCTTGTGGCGAGTTCCTTGTCTGCACAAGTCAGTATCTATCAAAATTGATCCATGAAAGAAACAGAGCTGAAAAAGTGACAGGTGACACATATGTGAAGGCATTTTATGAAGATTACCCATTAAACTTCTGTGGTAGTGATCAGCTTGGACCTGAGTGGCACTGACTATTGTGAGTGTGAACAGCTAGGTTTGAGAGTCAGTCAATATCAGCGTGAGACCGAGGGCGAAAGACATTGACTTTTCATGTACAACTTTGATTTGTTCAGTGCATTTCATCGAATAGTCTGCCCCGTGCGCTGCTGGCGGGGGGGAAACCGGCACCTCTGATATGCCCATATAAATATTCACTGCATGTATAACGTCTCTAGATATGTGCCTGCATGTCAGAAGCACTTGGTCGGCTATAGAGATTGAGTTGTCAAAACCAGTATGAATTCTGGGATAAGTTGACAATTCCATAATAATAAAACCAACACAGATTTTAATATGTCTAATCTTGGAGTTATCTTTCACATTAAACGATTTGGGCTTGAATGTGTGTGAGGTGTGTGCACCAGCAATGACCCGGGAGCTGAATGAGCTTATTCATGACCAACCAAGCACAACTCCAGGTATGTTTTTATAGAATACTCTAAAAAGAGAAAAGAGATGACTTTGGCATAATTCATATTATGGAACTTTTAACATGCAGCCCTATAGACTAATCCCATTAAAGCCCATAAAAACACACAATTTACACTTTTACTGTGCCAAAATAGACATAATAATAATAATGGCTTACATTGCGCTTTTCAAACCTGCTTACCAAGTTTCTCAAAGCGCTACAGTGTAGACATTATTTATTCACTCCATACTCAGTGGTGACAGAAGCGACTCAAGCGAGGCTGCCATTCTGCACCATTGGCCCCTTCGACCACCACCAACCATTCACTCTCTCACTCTCTGAAGCACGAGCGCTAACCACTGTGCCACCATCCCACCAATCGTGCTATACAGTATTTTACAAAATAGCCTGGGTGTTGCTTCATTGAGAAGTTGAACCACAAGAAAATTCTTTAGACGATGCCTTAGGGCAGTGGTTCCCAAAGTCGGGGTTGGGACCCCCAGGGGGTCGTGAGGACAAAGATAAAAGAAAAATAACACTGTTTTCATGTTTAGTCTAGGACAACATGTATTTGTGAATAGGGGTCTATTAACAAAATAAATACAATAATGCATGTTATTTTTTATGTTTTTCGCTTGGAATTATTACAAGAGGTAATTACTTTTTACATTGGGGGGCCCTAGCCATTCACACGTTCATTTTGGGGGCCACGGCCAAAAAAGTTTGGGAACCCCTGCCTTAGGTAATATCTATTGTGCTAAGAACTGTCACTAACCCGTAATTAAAGCATAATTTGCTTTTCTCGTTGCTTTATCCAAATGTTGTTCACTTCAATAATAGTAACATTCAAGTGACAATTTCCCCATTCTATCTATGGGAAACTCAGTATGGCACCTAATGCTCAGCCGATCATTTGTACCTGTGTAGGATGTGGTCTGCCGCCCTCCTGGTTTCATGTCAACTTCACCCCCTTCCCCAAAAATACGTGCATTTTTTTGGTCAAATATATCCAATCTATCCTTCACAGCAGAGATGTTGCAATGTTTTGACGACTCCATAAAAGCTGTACATCCATTTTACGCGCGTCTTGGTCAGTTTAGATGCGATCCACCGACCACTTTGACCACTTTTACTGTACACACCTTGTCAGTGGCCATATAGCAGGTAATAGTTAAGTCTCGCCTTCTGGAAAATAAGTCGTCACGTTCGTTTTCCACTGTGGTTTGGGGGAAAATAGAGTCATTACAAGTACAAGCACGCGTTTTAGCGTGTTGTTGTGAACTACTTCGGATGCATTAAGTTTTAGTATGGAAATATAACGGGGGAAACTAGCAAGGCGGTTCTGGTTACGCATTGGCACGGGTAAAAGCGCATTAAGGTGTTCGATCCGGCTCTAAAACTTTCTTTTACATAACTTTTTGGACCAAAACCACAAGATCCACGCGTAAAAGGATGCAGTAACACAGCAAACCTACCTCTTTTTCCCTCTTTCCTCCGCGGATCGCTGAAAGTTAATGTTTGTCTTCTTCCTCTCTCGTTTTTCGCTCTCTGATTCTGTCGATGGAGGAAGTATGGCGCGCGCCCACGAGCCTGCCTGCTCCTCCGCTGCGCACGAGCCCGTGACGTTTACCTGCCGCTCACGCGCACCACGCACGGGCACGCGCAGAGGCAGGGGGGTGAGAGGGTGGCGGAGGATGCAAGGGAGTGGAGGAAACCTCAAAATGAAATACATTGAGAGGTACAGACCAACTATTCAACTAACATTACGCAAGATTTTAAGCCATTGTCACAAGCAGATAAATATTTTGGTCCGATTTATGGGGGGAAATTGTTTAAATATGAATAAAAATAAGTCCAATGTTATTTTGTCAATACATGGGCAAAAAAGAAGTGTCCAGTCATGGTTAAAAAAAAATGCTTTTGGGGAATTTGCCTTGAAGGATTATGAGGTGGCAACAGGATACTTCTCTTCACTGGCTTTCTGGTCGCACTGACAATACAATTAAAAGCAGGGGTGTACAAAGTGCGGCCTGGGGGCCAAATGCGGCCCTCAGACTAATTTTTGGTGGCCCACAAGCTTCTTGTTGAATGGGCACACATAGCCAGTGATTATACTTTTTTCTGCACAATCAAAATCTCAAAAACTAACTATTTTATTGTGAGACAGAGCTTATTAAAGTTCCAGACTAAATACAGGTGTGGGGAAAAGTTTAAACCTTTCTTAAATGAACCAAGTTGAATACTTGACTGCACTGATCACTGACCTGTGGCCCTCCATGCCATATATAACATTTGGCCCTTGATGAAAAAAAAGTTTGGACACCCCTGCTGTGTTGCATGGCTTTAACGCAACAGAAAAGTACATCTCTGACATGTTAACATATGAACCATCTCAGGCTCTGAGAACCTCAGCGAGTGGTCTCCTGCAGGCGCCCAGAGTCAGGACTTAACATGGTGAGGATTTGTTTCAGCTAATATCAGGAATAGTTTTCCTGGAGACATGAGACAGGCCAACTCTTATTTTTTTATGTTTTGTTGATTTTATTAAGTGTTTCACAAGAGTATTTTAATCAGGTCTGTTCTGTAAATGACTTTGAAGGAAGTTGGTGCAAATTGTGTTTTACAACAACACAATTTGATCGACTGGAAAACTATACGGCTAAATTGCATTATAACAATTGGTAGATAATGACAGACATTCATTCTATATATATTTTTATACCAACACATACCAATTGTACATACACATTTTCCAAGAACAGTTATTGCAGCTTTATTGAAATTGTGCAACTCGCTGGAAGACGACCAATAGCATGATGAGGACAATAATCAGTGTGGGATTTTCAGCACTGCTCCTGCCAGCTCACAGGTGGAGAAAGAAAAAAAAAAACCTTTCCACAAAAAGGGCACGCGCTGCAGGGCTGAAGTGGGAGTGGGAGAAAGAAGCAAAGTTAGTCGAATTGCCAAGAGACGTTATGTTAATACAATTTGGAAGTCAGATTTCATATCAATTATTTGAGGGCGTTTTTCACACTTCGCCTACACACACTATTCATGTGATTAGGTCTATGTGAGGATCCCAGCAGAGGAGAGCAAAGTTTTCATTTCAACTTCATTTGGAAGACAAAAAGAGAAAATGCGTCACTGTGGTCCCATGAATTATCACTAACATTTACAGTATGTTTGGGTGAGCTCTCAGTCATCCAGGGGTGTTTTGATGCAGAGATGCACATATGTCCCTGACCGCAAGTCCAAGTCCAAGTCCAAGTCCCTGACCCGCAAATCCAAGTCAAGTCCCTGACCCGCAAGTCCAAGTCAAGTCCCTGACCCGCAAGTCATATGGTCCAAGTCATATGGTTTCTGTGTTTTTCATACTGATTAAAATTACGGTACAATACAGCTTTAATATAGACAACAATTGGAATACTGCTAGAAGACAAGTGCCCAGAGCTCTCATAAAACCAACACCACAAACTCTGCACAAAAATACATTTTGTTACAAAGAGCGAGAATAAGGTACGCCATCGAGACTCGCACAGACTCCAATGGGACTTGCAAAAAACACAAGTCCCTAAGCCATGAGTCCAAGTCAAGTCTCAAGTCTTTAGAGCACGAGTCCAAGTCAAGTCATAAGTCTCAAAAACAGGGACTTAAGTGCGGCTTGAGTCCAAGTCCGAGTCTCAAGTGCCCATCTCTGTTCTGATGCAGCAAAAGTTTTCAAAAAATTGAAGATTTTTGTTTGCTGAAAAAAAAAAAAACTTTTTTTTTTTTTTAACCAGCATATAAGATGCTCTTTCATAATCAGCCTCACTAAACCTTTTAGGGTCACTGTCACAGCCAAAACAGTAGCTTGCTCATGAAATTGACAGAAATGTTTTATATTTAAATGCACAGTATTATTTCCACAAATGTCTGAGTTTACATTGTACTAAAGGAGGACAAAACAAATTTCATTCCTCTTCTAGGTAAAAATCAGGTATAGTGCCTTTAAGGATTCGCTCCAGTCCATACAGTGTTCAATGGTGGAAAGAAATAGGGCGAGATTGACATTTCCTTGTTCGTGATTCTGGGTGGCAGTCTGGTCAGAGAGTCCAGATTTGAAAGTGCAAATTAAATGGTAAAAACCGGTGGCATTTAAATGGATATTATTTTTATGTTTGAGGCAACCACTCCACGGGAGTCACTTTTTTTGGACTGAGGGGCCCCGGTCTGTTGGCAGCACATGTATGGGACTTGGGAACTACTAATTTATACATTTTATCAATCATGAGCTAGTTTGTTCGCTGTGGCAGGGAACCTGAGAGTTTGTCCCCTTAGAATTATAAGCATTCTAAGTAGTTTATATTAGATATTTAGGTTTAAAGTTTTGACAACTTATAAAACAATGGAAATGGGTAATGTGTTTTTGCTCATTAAAACCTAAAAAAAAAATCTAAGGAAATTGTCTATAGTGTACAGAAGGGGTTCATGAACAAGAATATGTGAATAACTAATTTTCAACACAAATTAACTTTCGACACAAATTAACTGGGATGTTAGAAATGTGTTGGGAATGAGTTTGAACCCCAAGTAACACTCTTAAGTTTCACTTCTCTTTCGAACAAAAAAAGAATCAGATTTGGTGCCTTCACATGAAAATGAAAATACTCACACACTAAATCCTTATTTTCCTTTTCAACATTACTAAGTGCTGAATGACAGTGAAACTCGGGAGAAACCAGTCCGAGGTGTGTCAGGGCCCCTCCGTTACATAAGTCCAGTCTGACTCAGGAGGAAGTCTGCACTGGAGACTGCTGTGCACCGTCAGACTTCCTTACCCAATAACTCTGAGCGGACTAACATACTGTATGGGACATGTAAAAGTGCCGACCACAATATAGGATACTTTACTGTCTATGTACAAAGTTAAGTAAAAAATGACCCCAAAACAACTTGACTTTTTGGCATGAAGAACTACTGTAAATCTGAAATTGTACTCTTGCTAAGTTACAAAACATATTTTAGTCATAAAGATCTGTAATTTTTATAACTACCATAAAATAGTGTTTGGTCATGTTAGTATTGATGATCACATGCTTACCTCCTCCTGTGACTAATGGGGCCAGTTTGAGTGTGTCTGTGGAGATCCGCTCACACATGCTCCGTGAGTCTGATCCATGTGGGATGTAGCCTATATGCAGCAGCGGGCGGAGGATAAAATTAGACAGACACTCAATAGAAAACCCCTCTGTTTGAAGCCCCTGCTCTGAGGGGGAGGACGGTATATCCAATATATGATTTTTTTGCTTTAACTTATAGACTGTAACATTGGGCTGCACAAAGGACGGTGTGCTTTTGCAATTACTGGGTCAGATTGTTAATCAGTCAGATGTATCCTCAAACTGAGTGCAGCATTTGCTCAAGATGAAAATGATGATCCACAGCAATTCTAATTCAGGTCTTTGTGTCAGGGATTTGTGCAAGATTGTTAAGTAATTTGGCCAAGATCGACCTAAAATCAATTGGTGTAGCTTCGGAACCCAGTTTCAACTAATGAAGACAAGCTCAAATCCAAGCTAAGACATTCATTTCAGGGAGGGGACATGAGTGAGAAATAAAAAATGTGGTGATTAAGTTGTGACGGGGCCACAACTTAGTTAAGTCGGAGGCACGAGATAGGCTAGATAGAAAGTCTAACCAGCACGTTCTAGGCGGCATGGGTGCGAGACATCTACAAATACAAATACGGCTAATCATTTAAATGTCTTCCTGAGATGACGTAACGGTGCCAAAAAGCAAGCAAACGTTTAATGTCCTTGTAATTGATGCTAATATTGAAATAAAGCTTAATACTATCTTCAATCACCATGTGGATTGAAGTGGATGGATGAACGCTGCCGCTTGTCAGTATCATTGTTTACTATCTCGAGCCCCCGACTTAATTAAGAAGTTGCCCCAGACTTTCTATCTCTTGCCCCTGGCTAAGTCGGGGCCCTGACTTACTTCCTCACTCATGCCCAGTGTTGTTTTTGTCAACGATAACTAAATCATTACGTTGATTTTTCTTGACGATAACGTGACGATGATGAGCTAAAACCCTCTCTTTGGTGACTAAAACATGATGAGACGAATATGCATTTTTCACTGACGAGACGTAACGGAAATGTAAACAGGCTCGACGTTTATAGCAAGCCGATGTGATCATACAAACGCCTCTTACATTTTATATTAAATATACATTTACTTCTACTTATACTAGGCATCCTCATTGACTTGTAACTGTTTTTTTATAATCTGTCATTTTATGTAATTATGTGTAACTTTTGCTGCCTCTCGTCCAGGACTCCTTTGAAAAAGAGGTTCTTAATATCAATGGGACTTTCCTGGTTTAAAAAGCCACACAGAATTGTACATTTGTACTGTATATTCAACATACTAAAGAGAATGAGATTTTGCAACACAAGCTAAATTTTAATAGGCTTTTATTTGAAGTATCTATATTGTAAAATGTTTTCATGCACTTGGGTATATTCAAACCTGCAGCCTCTGACTCCTAAGTCCAACTCCATACCCACTACACTATCCTGTCAGATACAAAGACTGCTTATTTCTTCCTAGGTACTGCACTGCTCCTTTTACTGGCTGGCCAAACGAGGGGTGGAGATCATTAGCATCTAGTTAAAATAGGAAGAATACGCCGATCGCCATTTGACGTAAAATGTGAGGTTTTATTTTGAACGCTGATCATAGGCACGTCATATAAATGACATAAGGCCAGGCATAAAATTAGAGTTTCTTATAATTAAATATAATGTGATGCTGACTGTCGGATGGCTTTTGGACAAATGCACAAATGAACAGTGTATTTTGTGGCTCTTCTCGGCATTAAGGGTGAAGGCTGACGAGTTAGCCACCCCTGATATACTGCAAATGACTGATATGGCAGATTTGGAGTAGTTAAACAACTGACTAAAACTAGACTAAAACCTTTTGAGTTTTCGTCAACTAAAACTAGACTAAAACTATCACATATACAAATTCCTAAAATGTGACTTAAACTAACAAGCATTTCGTCCAAAAGACTAAAACTGAAATGGCTGCCAAAAACAACACTGCTCGGTCCCCCATGTTACTATTTCGTGCCCTTGACTTAGTAAATCGGGGCACCAACTTAATCACCCAATATTTTATTTCTCACTCATGTCACTTCCTGAGCTCCATACCACGTGAAATAGCCATTTAAAAGACTGACTCTTTTTGTATATATATATTTTTTTCAAGAAGCCTGATAGAAAACTAATTTTGTCTCAGTTTAGCCAGAATTAAAATGACGGAAGGTACAGTGGGATTCATTTTACCTTTGAAATGCATATTATGGAAAGTAACATTCCATAATATGATGTAATAAGATCATGTAAAAACCTTTCACTTGTCGATTCATTTCAGCTCATATGTTGTTGTTTGCTCAGTTACATTTATGCAAAATTTCAAAGAGCCGGTTCAGTCACAAACACCACATCACTACTTTCAACAATACTGAGTACAATGTACTTTGACTTTGTAGTTATCAAAACACACTATTTCATAACAGATTTCCTTTGATTCAGGCATTGATCATAAAATAATAAGGCAATCACAAGCAGTCAAAGCACTTGGTCAATTCACTTGTTTTTGCAATTGTCTGCGACCCACTCCCACGTCCCACTTTTTTTGAGGAGGAAACTGCGGCGTTCTCACGTCAGGTCACATTTTCACTTCTCTGTACTAAAGCTGAAACTGAACTGAACTGTCAGGGCTGTTTGTCTGAGGAAAGAACAAGCTTCTATTTAAAATCATGGAGAGGTGGACAACCATTGACCGCGTGGGCTCAACCAAAGACTTCCAAAGTGGGACGGAGGAGATGGTCTTTTCTGCAGTCCCCTCCTTTTCTCTGAAGGAGGCTGTAAAAAAAAAAAACAGCACAAAAAAGTACAAACCTAAAAACGTCAATGCTGATGTTTTAAAATAGAAGCGCGTTGTCCCCATCGCCCCACTTCCTTTAAACCTCTATGTAAATGTTCACCTGTTATGTAAGTCTTTGCCTTTAGCCTGCTGCCCACACACTGAGGAAGATACAAGACATCCACAAAAAACAGCTTTCTCCGAGAACCTGTACTGGATAAATATGTGAATGAATCCTGCATTAAAGGTTCATGCATTTGTGTGGCCCTTCAAAATTATTTTTTAAGTGACACTGCAGGCAAAACTCATGTATTTCCATTATCAAGTTTTGGACCTGTTTGGTCACTTAACATAAATTTTCATCTGGGAAACAGATAAATTGCCTTATCTTCACAATAATTTGCATTGATTCAACATTTCTCTATAGAGTTACAGTATACATCGAAATACATTTTTTTCACGTTGTTGCAACCAAATTTCCACATTTAAAAAAACATTTTTTTTAACCTTTATTTAACCAGGTTAGGCCCATTGAGATCTAAGATCTCTTTTACAAGAGAGACCTAAGTAGCTCCAAATACCGTATAGGTTATTATGTGCAGGTTTGGACTTAGGGTTTTCTCAGAGGGATTTGCCAATATTTAATTCCATGCCTAATTTACTGAGTTTTGAACCCATAAAAATTTAGCAAAATTTTAATTTTTCCTCATATTTTCACTAATAACTATTCAAAAATTAGATTTATCAACAAAATAAAACAATAAATCGAAACCTGGTTCTATCCACCTATCACTAAAATTTAGTGATTAATGATTGTTTTTTTTTTTCTATTCACTAACAGCAAAGTCCACCTTTTATTCCAGATATTACCACTGTAGTCAGACTAAATTAACAATATACTGTGTAGTAAGATCTTTTGGAGTAAGATCGAAACGTCCTACACTTCAACTACAGAGTACAGATGAAGACTGAAGAATTTTTGCCTACAATGGACAACTCCTGTACGACTGAGAACCTACACAAAAATATACTCTGTATGGACAACCAACACAATAAGTGAAGTCATTGAAAAACACGCCTCTGACTGTGGCTTGACTGAATTAAAGGCATCGATCAGCTCTAGTACTGTATGTATGTCCCATTATGGATTTGACCGTCCATTGTTCAATAGATTTTTTAGCCTGTCTCTGCATTTGTGTCAATGGCTCTGTGCTTCATATAGAAGGTTAATTATGGGGGGGTTTGCCGTAAGCTGATATCCAGAACGTTATTGGTAAAAATAGCTATCGAACAACAGCTCCGATTCACCTTATTCAGGAAGTTGTTATGGGGGGCGTCATCTTGTGTTTCTGGTCAAACTGCAGGTCTGACTTGAGCTGATATTGGCTTTGATTTTTGGTGAAACATGTAACATAAATTTACAACAAACTGCTGTGTAAATATATCCATCAGCTTTGGTCCTTCAGAGTTCCTCAAAGACAATTAGTCAATTAGAGTCACAACAAAAAGTATGTGATTATACGTATCTCTGAAAAAATATTTTTTTCATGTCGTTCTTCCACTGAAACTAAACCTGAGCCAATAACGTATTTCCTTAGCGCTTTTTCACAAGTTTTTCGTTCATTCCCATTTTATTTTCTTCACTCTCTTACATTGACAACAA
This sequence comes from Lesueurigobius sanzi, assembly GCA_900303255.1. Classification (NCBI taxonomy): domain Eukaryota; kingdom Metazoa; phylum Chordata; class Actinopteri; order Gobiiformes; family Gobiidae; genus Lesueurigobius; species Lesueurigobius sanzi. The sequence continues at coordinate 7,627 of OMNZ01037938.1, read as the reverse complement.
TGGAAATCCTAGCTCTCAGGAAGTGCTAATAAAAACAGGAAATGCTTAGACAACAAGAGTAGGCGGGGCTGAATGCGGTGAATAGTCTTTAAAATTGTGTAATTGTGCAAAGCAGGCGACACAAGTGAAAGCTTTCTGCACTAAAAATGATTTGGCAGACAGTTGTAGCCTCTGTATGTCAGCGATAGGCAAGTTTGTTTGAATAAAATAGAAATAAAACATCCCCACGTGGCCAAAACTCAAACTTTGCCATATACAAGTAGTAGTGCTGTTCCTCATATAGACAAAAGAGGGGGTCTGGAGGTCCTCCCCCAGGAAATGTCTAAAAATCTTTACAGAATTTCATTCATTTCTTAACATTTTAGCTGGTGTATAGATCTCTGTCATGTACCATCATATATCTCAAAATCAACTGTGATAAGTGCCAGATAAGATAAGTGTCAGATAAGATAAGTGCCAAAGGGAGCCTGACGTTGCTTATTCTTGCTGTATGTCAATTGTGGCACATCATTTTATTTACATACACTTTTTTCAAAGGGTAAAGATCAACGATGGTGAAAACTATTTGCTCAGTGAAAAGTCTTTCTATTTATTAACCTTATCAATCCAGTTTAGGGTTTGTGTTTTTATGGCCATGGTGCCACTTAATTTAGAAGAAAAATGTATTTTCAGGTACTGGTGTGATTAACTAGGTATTATTTAAAAAAATGTTTTCAGTGGGTCACATCCCTTTACAACAAATATCAGCTGAAAATCATTTAGGCCATTTTTAATAGTCTGCTTTATTGTCATTGCATTGTCATCATTTATGTTGATAATATAACAAGCTCAGCCTACAAAAGTGTATTTATTTATTTATTATATGTTGCCATTTGTATATTCATGTGGATTCTGATTTCTGTGATAGGTTAAAGGGGGGTCCCACAGCCACACCTGCTGGTTTACTAAATGAATGGTATGGTAATTTTTATGTGAAAAAACAAACAAACTTCATATTAGAGTGTCCATGACCATTTATTTGCCCAGTGGCTGTATGGAGCAGCATGGCACCTTTACTTTCCATCACAGTGGCCTCTATGACGCTCCAGGATCAATTGTATTTAGGGGTTGGTATCAGAAACTCTAAAAACAATTGATTCTGGAGCGTCATAAAGGCCACTGTGACGCGATGGAACCATACAGCCACTGGGACAATGAAATGCCAAAGACGCTCTAATATCAAGGTTTTTTTTTTTACATGAAAAGTTACGTAATGTACCTTTAAGTTGCTGAAATACATAGAACTTTATTGTAAAAATGCCCACTTCACTTTGAGAACCACTGGTAGACATATTTGAACGATGTCCAGCTCGAGTCATGAAATTGGTTACAAGACGTGCAAATGTGAAAATGGCTGCTTCCTACTGCTCTCTTCGTGCGTGCATTGTCATTCCTGGCAGTCAGCTCAGCTCTCACTCCGTCCCACTGTCCTAAAGTTGAACCGGATCCAACAGTGAACACAGCCTCGTCATCACGTTTTCGGCTCTGAATGAGAAGTTTTTCGAGCGGCAGAAGGCCTCAGTGGGAAGGAACAGGTGCAGAGACAAAAACACCATTTGGGAAATATGTGGGAGCAACGCCTCGAGGCAACAAGCTGTAACAAAGGAATGTGGGCACATGCTTTGGAACCTTAAGGAATAAGATAAGATAAGATAAGATAAACTTTATTGTCCCAGATATGGGAAATTTGTCTTGGGCTATTCACCCATGCTGCAGCCAACCAGTGTACATAACAAACCAATTAAAATGCACACAAAGATACAATTAAATATAAATAGCAATAAAACAATCCATAATGTCCATTGTCCACACAAATGCCCATCCCATTGATTGAGCCTGACGCGCTGTGCTTAATCTATATGGCTCTGTTCAACAGCCCAATAGAAAAAGGTACAAAAGAGTTTTTATCTGTACAGTCGGCAACGGGGGACTCTAAACCGCCTTCCTGAAGGCAACAATAAATAAATAGAGTAGATAGATCACCATCATTTTGCAGTGGTTCTTGTTTTAATTTCTACAGCAGTATTTTGAAAACCGCATGTGGTAAGAAGGGGAAGTGCAAAAGTGGGTCTAAAGAGGTTGATGAATGATGTGTCCCTTATGTAGGACAAGGCAACTTTTCAAGAGCCCCAGAAATAAAACGAAAAACTTTGAGATATTCTGGGTCAGAACCTCTCAAGGGGAGGGAGAACGGACTGAATGCATGCAGGACAGGGCAATGGTCTGGTCTATGAGTCACTGTGTTGTCATCTGGACTGGATTCAAAAACACACCATTGAAAGACCAAATCACCAACATGTTTAACCGATGACGTGTCACTTGGAGGGGGGGATTATGCAAATGTAGTTTTTAGAGCTTTGTACCATGTTACATTCTTGTTCCCTCATCAAAAATATACCCAGAGTTGTGTTTCGAGCTACTTGCATATGTCTGAGTAATGGTTGAATCCTCCCCGGTGGCTAATTTTAGGACCGCAGAGGCAGCTCAGCAAAAGCACCTTGTGTTCACCTCCTGAGCCCCTACCTATCCAGGGAACACTTTTCTTACCTTGCCAACATTTAACCCTGTTTTGAAGAGGACCATCAGCAAAGTATCAGCTTCTTCTCTTCTGTTGTATGTCCTCAGACGCTCAGCGGTGTTGATGCCAGCCATTCCAGGGTGTTCCTGTCAAGGTCAATGGCGTCAGCTCAGGCACTTATCCTAATCATCTGCACAGTTATATAGTCACATTAAAAGATCCTTTCATTGTACTGTAAGAAATACGTGTCATACAATGAGTTCTTGCATCACCAGAACATTTTATTTACAAATATAGAAACATATACAACAACAATGGGGATGGAATGATAAAAACCTCAAATAGATTTTATTTGAAGCCACATTTGACTATTTTCCTGTTTAAGTACAAAACCCAGAAACCTTATATGTAAAGCGTCCTGGTAAAACTGGTTGTGCAGGTATGATGTACAGTATACATAAAAGATTAAGTGCACCTTTGTGAGTTTAACAAACATGTATTATACTTGTTAAACTTTACATTAAGTGCAAAAAGCATGAACTGTGGCCCACCAGTGTTACAGTACATGATAACGCTTATACAAAAGTTACATTAGTCATACATTAATCTTAGTAGAAGAACACATGCTAAAGCAAAAGCATGAAAGCCATGACATTTATATAGGCATTTGTGAGTTGGAGGCTTACATACACTGGCCACATTATTAGGTACACCTGTTTTATATGTACCACTACCGCAAAGAATAGTATTTTGTCACAACACTGGCATTAGGCGACCGATATGGAAAAGAAATGAGTGCCTCTTCAAGGGGAGACGCTGCAGGCAAAACTAAATTTGTTCAATTTTCAGGTTTTGCTTGTCCTCTTGAAACATGACCTTTCACCAAGAAACAAATACATGACCCAATCTTTACAATAAGGAGTGTAATTATTGCACTGATTCAATGTTTCTGCATAGAACTATTTGGGAAATTGAAACTTCAATGACCATTTTCTCCAAATGCATTTTTCTCTCCCCCCTCTCATAGCACCTACAGACTCCAAACTTTACAGTCTTGTATTTAACAATATTTTGAAGGTTTGTTCAAAGGGATTTTCCAATGTCTAATTCCTAGCCTGATTTATTATGTTTTGAAACCCAAAAAACAAGGCAAAATTAATGTTTTTTTTTACAGTATTAATCACTAATAACTCACTTATTCAAAAACTCAATAAAATATCCCAAATCCTCGCTGACTAAATCTTTGTAACTAATGTATCCACAAAATAAAACTACATACATTTAACTCTGGCTCTATTCTCTTTTAGATTTTGTTGTAAAAATATAGAAAACTTCAGCAATTTTCATGCATAAAATACCTTTTATATGAAAACATAAAATGACAGAACATTTCCAATACATGTTTTCCTCATATTTACGTTAGAAAAGTTTCATATTGACATCACTTCATTTACGTATCTGGCCTATTCACCTGCAGTGTCTCGCCTTAAATTGAATCATCCTTTCTGCTACATTGGGACTTTTTTATGTTTATGAACAAAGACTTTCTTAATGTTTGCGATGCTTTTTAGGCCCTCAAAGTCACTTTTCAATAGTGTTGCACTATTATTATCATCACAATGTTAGGTGACGCAATATCCATATTTCAAGAAGTCACAATACATCGCAACGTCATTATTTTTTTGCTAGCACAAAGCAAAACATGGTAGCCTTATTTTAGATTGCATCATTTAAAGAAAAGACAAATAGCTAATGCTTTTTCATTCATTTTAATAGAATACTGTGTTAAAAGGGTTGAGTAAATATCGCAAACCTACTTTAGTCCTACTTTATGCATTTGTCTTAAAGCCAGTGGTGGTACGCAACAAGTGTACTTACTAAAGAGGCCCATTTTGTATATATTTTCTATACAAATATAAATTAAATATCTCTTTCAGAACTATAAAAATAATCAACAATCTTTTCCATGATTCAGTGGAAGGCGCAGAGATAACTAGTTGCATGGCAGAAATACAGGTCAGATTGCACAAGTATCTAGGCCACTCTCCCAGGGCCCACCTGCTGCATCAGCCGAGAGGACGCGCTGAGGTTGGTGAAAGTAGGCGATAGCGTCCCCTCCTACAGTACAAGACGTCTCAGAGTGTTTAGGAAATGTGCAGATCTGGTCGCAATTTGAGGCAGTAAAAAGGCTCTCTATAGAACAGTAGCTTCTTCCATGGCGTTGGCCCATCTGTGGGGATATAAAATGCAGGAAATGTCTAATGTTCAATGTCAAAAACAAATTTGTTTATCTCTCTCACCTCTGTGCAGTGAAGTTGTCCTCTGCTCTGAAAGTATAATATAAGGTGTTTTTGTGATAGAGTTGGAAGACCGTGGCCTCCTGCTCTCCCTGAACTCTGTCGGGTTGCTTCACCGTGAAGCCGAGCAGAGGTAAAGTCTCAGACGCCACATTCTCCTGCGCAGAACAGTTCAACTTCATTTACTAATCATCAGGGTTATGTGCTGCAATGCACAACTGCTCATATTCATATACAGTCCAGAGGCTTCATACTCTTCATATTCAAAGTTTTATTCCATTATTATTATTATTTTTAGGTAAATTATGTAGTATCCTGGCTTTCTCTCTTAGGACAAGACGTCTCTCGCCTATATATGACTGCATTAAAGATTTGGTGTGGCCAGAGAGGCCATAGGCATAGACTGGAAGTCTGGGCAGCTGAGACTACAGCAATTGGTTGGTCTATTTCAGTTGGAGCAGGTGCCAATACAACTCTATGGGAGAGAATCAGTTTTTGAAAGAAATGTTCAAAAAGAAATGTCCAAATGTTTTCCCTGATCATTATTTGATAGTGATTGGATTCACAAACCTGCCATATTATTCTTATGGCTGAAAGTCCTTTCTACTGGCCAACATCATGCACATGTTTTTGAATATTGCCACCACATTGGAAAATAATTAGACCTTATGTGCTGACAGAGGAGACATTGGACTTTGTGACAATTTTTGTTTCATGTGGATTGGCCCAGGAAATACACAGACATTAGCAATAAACTAAGACTAGAAATCTGCATTTTAACTGTCACCAGTTAGTCGCACAGAGTTTTCAGTTGAACCCCACCTTAATGTTGGACTATAGGCTCTTAAGAATGTCGTGATGTCGCATGAAAGCCACCAATAGCTTACCACCTCAAGGGACTGAGGACTGAATGAACAATGCATTATTTCTACCATTTTACTAGAAGAGTATTTTAACTGAGCGGCTAGATGTTTCCCTTTGACCATTAAATGCCCAATGCAGGTACAATGGATTTCGCAACATTAAAAAAAACATGATTGTACTTGCTGCCAGTGCCTAAAAAAAACACGTGTATCATCGGGACTAAGGAGGCGTTGTTTCCCCTCACCTCTCGAGCTCTGTAGGTGTAAAGCACTTTGTCTTTGAGCAGAAACCACAGTCGTTTCCAGTTCCTCCTGGTTTTACTGCGCTGCAAAGTGCCACTCAGCGCCCCCTCCTCACACACCATCACCTGAAGTCAACATGGGCATAGAGTCGAGAGCTTAGCAACACTGTCAAGACACAGTTATATGAAGAATAGGATGTATTTAGTTTTTTAACCATGCGTTGCATTCACACCTTCACTACAAACATAACATAACTATATAAATGGATAAATAAAGTTAACACAGTGACTCATACGTGCTCTGACCTGGTTGAAGGAGAGCGTTCCTCTGCGGTGTCTCCAGAGGTGTTTGGGTGCGTGGATGTTCTGAAACACTGCAGACAGAGGGCGACTGGAGCGGGACGGACGAGGACTGTCTGTGACTGTGTCTTCACCTGGAGGGAGCAATTAATGTCATTTCAATTGTTTCCATATTATGTAAAACAGTGATTCTCAAACAGTGGTACGGGTGCCACTGATGGGATGGAGCTGCTTCAGGTGATACTCTGGCCCTGCTTGTAGTTTCTTTGTTGTTTAAGTCTTAGCCTAAAGGCACTATACCTGATTTTTTTTATCCTAGTTTTATCCTTGTCCTCCTTTGGTACATTGTAAACTGAGACATTTGTGGAAATAATATTGTGCATCAAGTTTTTAAGCATTTTTGTACATTTCATGAGTTTGCAAGCTACTTTTCTTGCATTTCTTTGACTATAACCCTAAAAAGGTGACCCCGCTAGTTGTGAAATGTGCGTTTGAACTCATCTCTGTGAAGAAATGGGATTTTTTTTTTACAAATGTGTGAGGAAGCTTATGTGTTTGGACCACAACTAACAATTGAATTTATTCGCACCTTCTTTCATTGTTTGTAATAAAAGAAAACAGGTATAGTCCCTTTAAGATTGATTCCAGAACATTCTCAGAGAACTCTGAGCAAGGAATGGACAATCTATCTTCGTGAGGAGGTATGACTGACCTTGTTGCTAGGTATGAGTCATCATTTGAAAAAGCCTTGAAGCTAGACGAAAATTATGCTTTTGATGATAATGGACAAAGGACGGACCCTCAAATCGATAAACTTAATCATAGAATGTAACCTTATGAAGACTTTCATTGGAAATAATATTTCACATAAAAGAAAAATCTGTTAAATGAATAGTATGCTATACAATATACAGTGCCTCTCGTAAGTACTAATACACCTTGAACTTTTGCACATTTTGTCATGTTTACAACCATAAACATAAATATTTTATTTAGAATTTTTTACTGAAAGTTCACACACAAGTAACACACAACTGTGAAGTGAAAGCAAAATGATACATGATTCTGTTATATTTCAAAAAATAGAAAACCGAAAAGTCTGGCATGCACAAGTATTCATACAGCATGAGTTAACACTTTGTGGAACCCCCTTTTGCTGCAATAACAGCACCAAGTCTTTTGGGGTATGACTCTACAAGATTTGCACATCTAGAGACTGAAAGTTTAGCCCATTCCTCTTTACAAAACAACTCAAGCTCTGTCAAATTAGATGGAGAGTGTTTGTGAACAGCAGTTTTCAGATCTTTCCACAGATTCTCTATTGGATTTAGGTCTGGACTTTGACTGGGCCATTCTAACACATGAATA
>OMNZ01037928.1:4595-17806 GCA_900303255.1 Lesueurigobius sanzi | reverse complement strand
AAATAGATTTTGAATATGGCCTGGAAGACATTTTTTTGATGACCTGAACATAATTTGTGCAGTTTTATAATCCACCAAATCTATTAATTTCAGACTTGCTGAATGAAGAAAAAGGGGAATGTCTTCAGCGAGAATATACAATGTAAAAACTAACACATAAAAAAGTGTTCCAAAACTTCTGACCGGTGGTGTAAATTTATCTTCAAACCAAAAGTCATAAAATGGCTGATACATTTATTCAAACGTCCAATCTTCTCAAACGAACCAGTTTTATCTCTTGCTGACTTTGATAAATCCTGCATCACTTCATGTACAGCATATTTGCAAATGACTCTGAGCCCAATTACTCTTAACTCTGATACATCACTCTGTCACAAAGCACAAAAGACATGCAGGCACTGATAAACAAGCAACAACCACGTCTGCCATGTAATTAAGTCTGTAATGTTCTTTGGCCGTTTGTATTCGTGATATATCCCATGTATTAAACTAATTACTGTTGTGTGAATGCATTATTACCAGCGCTGCTCTCTGATACCTTCACGCTGGTAAACAAATGTGATTTAAATTCAATTAAAAACCCACGGCGCACAACAGCAGAGGCAGATACGAGGCAGAGCGTGTGTGTCTGGGCCGGGGCACGACTTATCTTCAAAGGAAAAGGAAAGGAGAATTACACAGAGCAGTGCACTTCAAAACACCCATAAACCCGAGCGTGACACTGGCTGTGTTTTCAAAGAAGCACAAACCGCTCTGTTCTGGCTGCTCCGGCCAATTATGTTTATTATGGTTCGTCAACACGGGGAGTGAGGAATACATTATGTGAACAAACATTATTGTTTCCATTGTTTCGTTGTGGCGGCACACACAGTGAACACAGCTAACACTGGGACCCCTGGGACCCCACAGCCGGAGGGTCCCAGGTTTGTGGGCTTCATTCATGAAACAAACTCACAAATTTGTTCTTAAGGCCGACTTAATTAAGAATCTTTAGTTCTTCTGGATGAACAAATCCTAAGAACAGTCAGGAGGACTCTTACACACCAAAAATCTGCAGTTTTAGAATATTATCACAGTCAAAATGGGCCTTACACAGCAAGAGCAACATTTTTTCTAAAAATTATTTCATTTAAAATATATATTTTTTGAGAGAATGAAAGTGATCAGAGGTGGTGCAGAGCAGAGATAGTTAGTGTAAATCAGTCTTTCACAGCTGAGGGCTGCAGCTCGTTAGTAGCTGCTCTGAGTCACACCTGTCGTAATCAGAGGAGAGACTTTAGACTAAATACAGGAGGCTATTTACAATAAGGGTAACGGTGTTTAAAAATAGTAGCATACAAATATTAAATACTTCAAAAAGTTACTCACGTGTACTTGAGTAAATGTAAATGAGTACTGCCTCCTGCTCTTGTCATGCCCATATATGGAAGTTTAAAGGGTGTGTCTTTGTATTTACATATAAAGTAAATGTCCTGATAATGAGGGGAGTGGTGTTCTTATGGTGCGTTCCATTTGTCCTCGGAAGTCGGGATTTCCAACTTCCAAGTGGGAAGTTTCATCTGGAACGCTACCCGAAGTCGGATTTCCTCACAGCCCCAAGTTATGGAAAACAACATGGCAGCGCACTGTGTTAGCAGTATATATAAATACTCGATAACAATATTTTTATATTTCTGGTGTCCCCAATCCTTTAGTTGTTCTCTGTTGCCCACCCACTTTCTTGTCATTCAGCTCCTGCAGCACTGGCGCCTGTTGTCATAAAATGCACTCTTTGTTTGCTCAGTGATGCTAAAGTTGCTAATGTTCAACCACAGGCTCGACAAGAAACTGCGCTCTCATTGATTAGTGACATAATTTATCAGATTATCAATAAAATATAATTATCCTGTTTGTGTTTTTAAACTTCCTTATTCATGTTTTGTCTGATTTTTACCAGCTTCGTAGCTTAAATTATTTGTATTTGTTTCAGTGTCATAAAACTTTCCGACTTGACAACTGGAACGCTGTAACTGGGAAAAAACGGCTTTCCCAGCTCTGAGTTCTGACATCCGAGGACAAATGGAACGCACCATTAGTGTCACGTTCATGAATTTGGGGCATCTCTCTTTAAGAAGAGTTTTGTCTTCTTAAGAACGCTTCGTGAATCAGACCAAAGTTTTTCCATACTTAAGAATTCATGAATGAGGCCCCGTGTTCTTGCATGTTCTCCCTGCATCTGTTGGAAGAAATACTTTCACACATTTGATAGCTGATACAATTATATGTAAGATTTAGCAAAACATTTGAACTGGTTTACTTTGGTTTTACATTTTGTCAATGTTAGCTTTTTATCTTCTTTATTGGACTTGGGCACAGGAAGTGGCATTCGTAGAGGTAAACAATCCAACTATTGCCGTCCTAACCATGGTGGTTCTGGCATGAATGGCTCCCTGGGCGGCAGTCTCTCCCAGCGCCCCTCTCCTCCGGCAATTCTAAAGACTAGCACCCCCTACACCATTCTTGCTCCTCTTGCACATTTTTTATAGCTCCGCAACATAAGCATCAATCATAATGCTTTGTAAACAACATGATGGAACTTTCCCTCTATACCTATGTCACAAACGTAACAATTTAAATTAAAAGTAACCCTTACCCCCCAACGTTTCTTCATTCAAATTTCCACTCCACTGAATTAAAACTAAAGCTGGACACACACTACAGGATTGAAACCTGTCATATTCACTTTAAACAAACTTCTACTTCAAAGGTACATTGTGGAACTTGTGGGGAAAAAAACCCTTGATATTAGTCAGTATTTGACCTTTAGTGATCCAGTGGCTGTATGGTGCCTCTACTTTTCATCACAGTGGCCTTTATGACGCTCCAGGATACATTTTCTTTAGGGTTTCTGGTAGGTTTTCTCTGCTCATGATTTCGATTGAATTCATGTGTATATTCTTCATGTGTATATTCTTTTAAAGGCGACTAAAGCCATCTGCTTCTTCTTGGATTTAGACCTGGTGTTGTAGTGGTGTAGTCTTGGTTCCCTCATGGTTTAGTCCTGACCCTAGACCTGATTTAGACCCAGTTTTCTCTTGGTTTAGTTTTGGTCCTTGACCTGGTTTAGTCATGGTTTAGTCCTGGGTAATCATTGTTTCATTCTGTCTCTGGTTTAGTCCTTTTTAGTTTGGTTCTGGTTTAGACCTTGATTTCAGCCTCTGCTTTAATCTCCTTGGTTTAGTCCTGGTTTAATCCAGATTCAATCCGTGATATTGTCTGATTTTAGACCTGGTTTAGACCTAGTTTTCTCCTGGTTTGTTTTGGTTTAATCCTGACAGTTGGAGCAGTGAGTGGAGAAAAGTATTTGAGCTCAGAGCTGCATCAAACATAAAAACCACTGAATCCCCAAAAAGCTGATCATCATGGAGACCAGATCACGATTATATATTTATCATCATATCTCCCAGTCCTAGTGTGAATTATCTTTCTTTAAATCAGTGAAAACTCTTGCATTCACTCTTTTATTGATCAAACTGTAGGCCCATATAACATGTACTTTACTACAGTCAGCCTGATCTCACAAAAAGCCTCACGATAACTCCATATAAGATATATTTGGTAAATCCTTTGTCCTGTATTTCATTTTTCATCACTGTCATACACCTCTGACACCACTGTGGGAGGCCGTCTGCTGATACCTCTGTCCCTCGAGTGTGAGAAACATTAAACGGGCGACGTATTGTCATGTTCTCGCAGCGGGACGCACCGAGGGGAACGAGGATGCGCTTTGAGGAAGGAAGGAATGAAGGAATGGAAGTGAGGAGATGAGTGATGACACTGGAGCTGGAGGGACCGACTTTTACGTAACGGCTGCGGCTGTCACGAGCAGCGAGTCGACCACAGACTGAAGGAGCATGAACTAAACGCACCTTCACTGGGGACGGAGAGGAGAGTCCTGTGGGCGCTATAGGTCTGTGGAACATGTCAGATTTATCAATGATCCATATGGTGGCTTTTTGAGGCGAGACACTGCTGGTGAATGGGGGGAGAATAGAGTGATATCAATTTGACACTTCTGTTACAGATTATTGACATAGATATGACAAAAAAAATCTAATGCAAGCTTTCTGTCATTGTTTTCAAATCAAAAATGAGATATTTTATGCATAAAATGTTTTATTTTGTTGATATATTAGAGGGGATTTTGGATATTGTTTAATGAGCTAATCTTTACAATACGGAGTGTAATTATTTCACAGATGCATTGTTTCTCCACAGAGCAATATGGGAAATATAAAACTTTCCAATCTTTTATTTAACATTATTGTGAAGGTTTGTTCAGAACAGTTTTTCAATATTGAAGCCTGATTTATTGAGTTTTGAATCCCAAAACACAAGGCAAAATTTGTTTCTGTTTTTCTACAGATTTATTCAAAAGTAGCTCACAAGGTAAAATAGTTTGGAGACCCCTGCTGTAGGAGCTACAAAAGCTTATTCAAAAACTAAACACATTATCCAAAATCCCACTAGAACACATTTTTGTAACTTAGAGCTGGGTACCGTTCAGTTTTTATATACCACCACCCAGTATAAGGTGTTTGCCACTGCTGCTAAATCATTTACCAAGATGACAATAACCCCAAGCATACTGACTCCAAGAAAAATTAATCTGGAGCTGGATCTGATGGACTGACCAAGCCAAAGTCCAGACTTGAACCCCATTGAACAGATCTGGGATTTAGAGACATCAAAAACTGATCAGACCAAAGTCTCATCCAAAGCAAGTCTCTGGGAACAGCTTCAAACTATTTGGAACTCAATAACAAAAGAGACTTTGCAAAACTACATAAAAACAATGCTGATGTTTCGATGTTATCAGGTTGTCTGTTTTAACTTTATTATTTTAACTTTATTTATGTTTTAACTGATGTTTGTTTTGTTTTTTACTGTAAAGGCCCAGACAGGGGCCCAGACAGGGACTTTGAGAATTGTTGTGGTGTGTAACATGAGCTCATGAAGCACCTGTCCCTGTTCAAATAAACATAAATAAAAATAAATAGATGTTATAAGGTGGCCATACAAAATATTAATATTTTAGGTTATTATTTGTCTATTCTGTTATACCAATTGGTTATTTTCTTAATGAATAACAATGAAATTATTTTCTGAAATAGCAGAACAGAAATATACACAGTAGCCACAGTCGCGTCTCATGTCTCATACCGTTTTAAAATGGTATCACTCAATTACTCACCTGCAGAGTCTCGCCTTAAAGGTTTTTCTATTTAAAGTACAAGCAAATTTAAATTGTTCAAAAGGTCAATATCAGACTCTGACCAATTTTCGGTGGCCCTTAAGTCTCTTGCTGAATTAACACACATCGCCAGAGATGTTTCTTTTTCTGCAAGTTTAACAATTGTACACAATTCACACAAACATTTTATTGTAACACAGAGCTTGCATTTAAGTTCCGGATTAAATACTGGAAGCTTAAACCTCTCTCAAATGCAGCCTCTATGTGGCCCTATCAGCTTATCATTGTTGTCAGTGTTTGGGCGTGAAATATAAACACAGTGCTATTGAACACACCTGAGACACACTTTGATACGTGTGTCGAGTAACAACGACATCCACTATGGACCAGCCCTGTCTTTGGATTGGTGGGCGAATGCTCTACCACTGAGCCACCGTTGTGACCTCCATCATTTAAGGTGAGACACTACAGGTGAATATGGAAAAAAGAATATTGAGTGATTTCAATTTGAAGCTTTTGCTGTATATTAACAGCATAAATATGAAGGGGAAATGTATTGCAAGTTTTGTCATTTTATGTTTTCAAATAAAAATACGTAAAACCGCTCAAAATTGCCTCTATTTTTGCTGATGAAATCTAAATAACGGATAGAGCCAGATTTAAATGTATGGTTTTATTTTGTTGATATATTAGTTACAAAGATTTGTTCAGAGGGAATTTGTTTATTTGTTTATTGTTTGAATAAACTAGTTATTAGTGAATAAATCTGTAAAAATCCAAAATTCGCCTTCATTTTTAGGATTTAAAACTCAATAAATCAGGCTTGAATTAGATACTAAAAAATCTCTCCGAACAAACCTTCAAAAATATTGTTAAGTCCAAGACTGGAAAGTTTGGAGTCTCTAGGACAGGGGTAGGCAAGTTGTCCTGGTGAGGGGCCGATTTTCTTCCTCGTCAAAGGACCAGGGGCCAAACCTCCCGATCCTGGCCCAAAGTAAAGCACTACTTTCTACAAATGTAAGTGTTGTGCATCATATATGACCTACTGGGGGTTTTGAGAACATTTTTACAAGAACTGAGGCATTTTCAATATTTCCCATGTGTACGAATGTTGTACAATAGAAGAAATTACCATCTTAAATAAGATAAACAGCTTGAAAAGGCTTTTATGTAGAGATTTTGTATTGATTTTGAGTGGGTTTGGACTGTCTTGCATCAATGTAACTAAATAAACAAAAACTTGAATTGAGACAAAAATGTCCATGGAAAGCAAAAAAATACTTTGTCCATTGGCAATCTTAATTTAAAGTCTAAATTCCCAAATTGTTTCAAATCAAACACTTTAAAGCCATTTTCTCAACTGAGACAATTATGTTTTCCAGTGTATGTGTAAGAATGTTTCTCAAAATCATCTTGGAGGGCCAAAGGTTCCATGATAGAGGGCCGGATTTTGCCCCCGGGCCTGACGTTGCCTACTACTGCTCTAGGACAGGGATCTGCTACCAGTAGCTCGCCAAAGGCTTTCTACATTTGTACATACGCTTTACGAGTCAAATTGTAGATGCATTTTTGTTGTTCTGATCAAAACATCTCCAAACATTTAGGTGAATATAGCAAAGTATAAACCAGAAACTGCTGTCTTTTTCCTTTATTGTTGTGTTGAATTGCCATCTTAACAGTCCTAGAGGCCCAGTTACACATGTTTCTCTGAAGTATAAGTAGCTTGCTGCCATTTTTGTAATGCAAAAGTAGCTCACAAGGTAAAAAAGGTCCCCTGCTGTAGGAGCTTCAAAATTGGAGATGCTGTCACCAAAATGTGAGAAAATTGCATTTTGAGAAAATGGTAATTGAAGTTTCCCATGTAGTTCTATGGAGAAACATTGAATGAGGGAAAAATGTAAAGATTAGGTCATTTATTTGTTTCCAGGTGAAAGTTTACATTACATTAAACCGGTCTAAAATCTGAAAATTGGAAAAACCTTTGCCTTTAGTGTCTCCCTTTAAGACAACAAAAAGTGAGCTGATAAATGGGCAAACCCTAACAAAATATAACAATCAAGACTTCCTTAATTGGTTGTTTGACATGACAACAAAGCTGCCTCCCCCCAAAGCCAAAGCACATAGTTACAGAAAGTACAGGAGGATTCCGTGCTCTGTCCACACTAGAGCACACTGATAACTTTCCCCCAGAGAGTTCCAGTGAACGATGAGTCCATGCAGCTGTACGTGCTCTCTAAGGATGTCGAGATTAAACGGTTTTACAAGTACCGCGGTTATAAAAGGCCATGGTGCGTCAATTGCAGACTGTGGTGGGCAGTAAAAAAAAGTAAATTTACTGAGGTATGTGCTTAAGTTTGTGAGGATCTGTATTTCGGGGCGGCACGGTAGAGCAGTTGTTAGTGGGCCAGGACGGGGCCTTTCTGTGAGGAGTTTGTTTTCTTCGTGTCTGTGTAGGTTTCCTCCAGGTGCTCCGGTTTCCCCTACCACTAAAACATGTACAATAGGCAAGGATGAATCCATCTGTATGTGTGTGCACCAGGGAAGCTGCCACAGTCCTGTTTGGCGTGAATGTAAATCATTCCATGACTATCTCTGTGAAAGGCGCTACATACAGCTCTTCTTCTTCTTTACTTGAGTAGTAGTTGTTAGAGAGAATTTGTCCTTACATACCAATCCTCTCTTGGAGTTAGACTGTCTGGAGCCTTGATGGTAACTAAGTAATTGTCAGAACAGTCAACGCATGAACACTGAATATCCTGAAGTCTGACTGAGCTTCCACAAGAAGAATACACTGAGTCGTGCAAACCAAGAATGATGATGTCTGATATTGATTTGTTTTTGTCCATACCGACCTTTGAGATGACTTCTGTTATGATATTGGGCGTTACAAAAATAAATTGATTGATTGATTGATTGATTGATTGATAAGACTCCAGTCAAAGGGCAGTGGTGCCACAGAAACCCTAAAAAGTAATCTAATTACTGATTTGTGATTACTCCTTTAAAAAATTACTTTACTGATTACTTTATTTTAGAAGTAACTAAGTTAGATTACTACTTTATTAGTTATATTCAGCAGCTGCCGACAACACCTCCATAGCCTCAACATACAAATGACAACTAGTTTTGCCAATACACACTTTTCTCACAAATACACTTTAGCAGTAACATCTACAGTTGTGTGGAGAGTTGTCGTCAGGCTGAAAACATGACTTCTCGCATACATTACGTCACTCCCTGAGACACAAGAAGAAAGCGAATAATTTCCTTTTTACTAAGGAAAATTACAAAAATAACCCACAGTGACTTGGATAAGTAACTTTTCTGGTTTGGAAAAAGTAATGCGTTACATTACTTGCTACTTAAATAGTGGTCATATTAGAGTAACTAGTAACTGTAACTTGTTACTGGCATCACCGGCAAAGGGAGAGAATCGGTATGTACGTTAAGGACAAGCTAAAGACAAATTCTCTGACAATTACCAGTAGTTACCAGTACGGCTCCAGTTAGACTATTATGTAAGGACAAATTCTCTACTTTTGTTGACAACTTATTACTTTTACTCCACTACATTTGACAAACAAATATAATACTTTCTACTCCACTACATTCCTTAAAAAAAGCTCTTGTTACTTACAAACTCCAGACAAGTTGGTCGCGTCGTGGTTTTTTCTCTGATTTAATATCATTATCATATGGGCGATATGGGCAAAAAATCTTATCACGATTTTCTTTAGTTTAAATCAGTGCTTAATTTGATCCGGCTTTTGGGGGAACGCATTCCGGGAAATCGGAATTTTGAGCTTTATTGGATCCGGGAAATAAAATACTCCAACAACTTTTAAATATGTAATTATTTTGGGCTGTTCCCCCATAAAATCCACCCAGTACACAAGTGTTCCTGAAAATCTGGATTTACAAATTAAGCACTGGTTTAAATCACAATTTTGATTTGATCACAATTCATGTGTATATTGTCTTTTAGTGGCGACTAAAGCCATCTGCTTATTCTTGGGTTTAGACCTGGTGTTGTGGTTTAGTCTTGGTTAAGATCTGTTTTAGTCAGTTTCAGCCCAGAGTTTTGACATGATTCACTCATGGTTTAGTCCTGGTTTAATCCTGGTTCAGTCTGTGATATTGTCCAGGTTTAGATACGAGACCCAGTTTTCTCTTGCTTTATTCCTGATCGAGTCCTTGGCTTTAGTCCTGGTTTAGTCTAGGATAATCATCGTTTCATTCTGTCCCTGGCTTAGTCTTTTTTAGTTTGGTCCGGGTTTAGACCTGAATTTCAATCCGTGCTTCAGTCTGGTTTACTTCTTGGATTAGTCCTTGTTTAATCCAGATTCAGTCCGTGATATTGTCCGATTTTCGACCTGGTTGAGATCTAGTTTTCTCCTGGTTTAGTCTTGGTTTAATCCTGACCGTAGAAGCAGTGAGTGGAAAAACTGTCAGTGTTTGAGCTCAGAGCTGCCTTGAACATAAAAAACCTGAATCACAATATGATGATGTAAAAAGAAGATCATCATGGAGACCAGATCACGATTTGATTTTTATCATCATATCCCCAGCCCTACATCATCATCTCCACTGTGGAACAGAAGGTGGCGCTGTGCTGATGTATAATTCAATGCCACTGGTTTGTGCCTCAAATGTTTTCTATCTTTGGTCATTTATATATCTGCACGAGTTAAACCAGGGTGAACTGAAGAGGAAAAGACTCACATCTTCAAAAGTATTGTATATTATGTCCTTTCCCCAAAGCCACACACATCCATTTCATTAGGACGATCTCATTTGCAAAGATATGAATCATGGACTAATAAACAAATTATGCGTTACAGCCTAACACATTTATCTGAATTACTTCTCACAACTCCCTCTAATGATGTTCACTATAATTGCCAAATAAACATCAAAATCGACTAACAACCCCCTAAAAGGAAGGGTTTATTGCAGCCTTCATGTGCAATGGTAAAGATGATCGAGAGCATTGTGCCTCGTAGTTTTCATGTATTTGTGGCTGTAGCAAAGTTAAACAATGAAAAACACATAAGAACACACTGAACAAGTGCATTTGTGTAAGAAAATAGTCTACAAACCACTGATCAGCTACCACCTTGCATGCGCTTTGCTCGGTTTTTATAAAATGCAATATAGTGTATGCTTCATAATCATTTTAAAGCAGCGGTGTCCAGAGTGCGGCCCGGGGGCCAAATGCGGCCCTCAAATCAATGTTTGGTGGCCCATAAGCTTCTTGTTGAATTGGCACATATCACCAAAGATATTTTTTTTCTGCAAGTTTAACAATTCGACACAATTAAAACTAATATTTTGTTGTGAGACAGGGGTTGCATTAAGGTCCCAGACTAAATACAGATGAGTTGGAAAGGTTTAAACCTTTCAAAATGTTAAAATTGCCATAGACAGACAATACTAAAGACGACAGGAGTTCACTACATGCACCAGCATAATATATGTACCAAATATACCTTAGTACTAATGCCTAATACCATGGAAGACTTTTCACAGTATCAAAATTGAGTTTGTATAATGAGACATGAGTTTTAGCCATTGTATCTGGCAACAACCCAAAGAGCGGAGCACATTGGATGATTATTAAGTAATAATAGTCTCAATAACTAAAACAAAAATACAATAAAAACCTTAAAAACATTTACACAATGTAAAATTTCTGTCCTATTGGTGAAATGAAACAATATTATCGTTATCAAAAAAAAAAAAATCCAGTGAGCATAATATAGGATAATGACTTACTTAAAAAGAAATCCTATATAGCCTACACTTTTGCTGATACCAACCAGGAATCTAGTCTTAAAAGCTTTTAAAATGAAAAAAAAAATATGACATATATGTATAAAACAAAGCATTATCGATAGGTTGTTAAGCATTATGTTATTAGCATTTGTCCCCTATAGGATTAATGGAAATGTTCCCTTCACATCGACAGAAATAGGCACTGTACTTCCTGCGCAAGGACACCCACTCTAATGACTGTATGATGAATGTAGGCCTGCGCTCACTCACCAGTCATGCACAAAAAAAACACCCAGATTTAACAAACGATCACATCCAACATCTTGCAATTGGACTAATCTTGGACAAAATCCCTAAAAACCGTGCGTAAAAGTCAAACATTTGTCGCCACAGAGGAGCTACACGGAAAGCTGCGCGTTTCTCCCCATTGGATGCCCCCACACAGCGGTTACAGAAACATCACGCTGAGAAAAAGGGGATGTAGAGATGTTGACAGACATGCAGATGGAAAAAAAAAAAACGATGGTGTCAGCTTCACGTTACAACGAGCCGAACCGGAACGCACCGCGAACCAATTACGCACAAAAACAGCACACATTGTAATCGGAACAACGAACTCACCGTGTTTTTCTGAGGACATGCCTTCTCTCCGCGAACAGATGTTATTGTAAATAGACTGTAATGATCTTGCCCCCCTTTTTTTATCCTGCTGCTGCTGCTACGCGCTGAAGCAGTTTTATCCCGAACGCTCGCAGCTCATTTCCAAGTCGCTCTTCATTATTTCAAAGCCCCCACGCACGGAGAATAAACGATAACCCACAAAGATTCCGTAGATGTGCGTAGATGTAATGTCACTCGCGCGTCTGTATCTGTCAGCTTATCACCGCTGCTCCGTGGTGGTGGTAATAAGCCCTATCCAGAGACGCGTCCCTCTGGCTGGCTGGCTGTACGTTGAATTAATCGGACGCACTGGATGGATTTCGCTGGCTTAAAGGGACAGAGCGCGAGAAAAGGCACAACTATGTCATTACACTACTGACAGAGAGAGACGGGGAGAAGGAGAGAGAGACAGAGAATCAGACAGAGATGTTGTCTCCCTTTGTTCATGATGAGGATGGATAGGTTTAAGTCTATCGTGAGGGTCAGGGGTAAAGGTTATGTGAGATGGAGGCAAGTGCAAAAGGCAGAGGGACACATCGAGAGAATGAATACTTATCAATATCAAGTTAAACCCTCTCCAAGTAAAGGGGGATTATTCCTTGTGTATATGGGTGAATACTTGGGGGCCGAGGGGTTGAGTGGGTGAAGAGGATTGCGATTTGTATCCCTCTCTTTAGCCAGTTAGACCTTTGTCCTTTTTGAGATGATAAATCCTTAGGTTTGTTGCATTTGAGCAGAGGTGGAAGAAGTACCCAATATTCCTACTTAAGTAAAAGTACAGATACAGGACAAAAAATGTACTTAAGTAAAAGTATCTGATAAAATGTCTACTTAAGTAAAAGTATCTGATAAAATTTCTACTTAAGTAAAAGTATCTGATAAAATTTCTACTTAAGTAGAAGTATAAAAGTGTCCACTATAAAATGTACTTCATGAGTAAAAAGTAAAAGTATTTTTTAAGAGTTTAATGTCCAGGATTTTTTAAATCCTTTGAATCAAACCAGGACTAAACCAGGACTAAACCAGTCTAAACCAGGTCTAAACCAGGACTAAACTAAGACTAAACCAGGTCTAAACCAGGACGAAACCAGGTCTAAACCAGTAATAAACCAGGTCTAAACCAGGATTAAACTAAGACTAAACCAGGTCTAAAGCAGGACGAAACCAGGTCTAAACCAGTAATAAACCAGGTCTAAACCAGGATTAAACTAAGACTAAACCAGGATTAAACCAGGTCTAAACCAGGACTAAACCAGGACTAAACCAGGACTGAACCAGGTCTAAAGCAGGACTAAACCAGGTCTGGACTGAACCAGGTCTAACTGGACTGGACTGAACCAGGACTAAACCAGGTCTAAAGCGGGACTAAACCAGGAATAAACCTGGACTAAACCAGGAGAAAACTAGGTCTAAACCAGGAGAAAACTAGGTCTAAACCAGGACTAAACTAGGAGAAAACTAGGTCTAAACTATACCAGGAGAAAACTAGGTCTAAACCAGGACTATACCAGGAGAAAACTAGGTCTAAACTATACCAGGATAA
>OMNZ01037891.1:16344-29555 GCA_900303255.1 Lesueurigobius sanzi | reverse complement strand
CGCTTTATCCGGGGTCGGGTCGCGGAGGCAACAGTCCGAGCAGAGATGCCCAGACTTCCCGATCCGCGCACACCTCATCCAGCTCTTCCTGGGGGATCCCAAGGTGTTCCCAGGCCAGCTGAAAGACCTTGTCTTTCCAGCGTGTCCTGGGTCTTCCCCGGGGCCTCCTCCCAGTGGGACGTGCCTGGAACACCTCTCGAGGGAGGCGACCAGGAGGCATCCGAAACAGATGCCCGAGCAATCTCAGCTGGCTCCTTTCGACATGGAGGAGTAGCGGCTCTGTTCCGAGCTCCTCCCGGGTGACTGAGCTCCTCACCCTATCTCTAAGGGTGCACCCAGCCACCCTGCGGAGGAAACTCATTTCGGCCGCTTGTATCCGGGATCTTGTCCTTTCGGTCATGACCCAAATCTCATGACCATAAGTGAGGGTAGGAACGTAGATCGACCGGTAAATCGAGAGTTTCATCTTTTGACTCAACTCCCTCTTCACAACAACAGTCCGATACAGCGACCGCATCACTGCAGATGCTGCACCGATCCGTCTGTCAATCTCCCGCTCCATCCGTCCCTCACTCGTGAACAAGACCCCGAGATACTTGAACTCCTCCACTTGAGGCAAGGACACTCCACCGACCCGGAGTGGGCAGGCCACCTTTTTCCGGTCGAGAACCATGGCCTCGGATTTGGAGGTGCTGATTCTCATCCCAGTCGCTTCACACTCGGCTGCAAACCGCTCCAGTGCAGCGAAACAAATACAAATAATTTAAGCTACGAAGCATGAACAAAACATGAATACGGAAGTTTAAAAACACGAACAGTGTAGTTATATTTCATTCTCTGATATGAATAATATTACCAATCAATGAGAGTGCAGTTTCTTGTCGTGCCTTTAGCAACTTTAGCATCACTGAGCTAACAGTGCATTTTATAACAACAGAGACATCAGTGCTGCAGGAGCTGAATGATAAGAAAGTGGGCGGACAACGGAGAATAACTAAAGGGTTGAGGACACAAGAAATATAAAAATATTGTTATCGAGTGTTTATATATGCTGCTAACACAGTGCGCTGCCATGTTGTGTTCCCTAACTCTGGGCTGTGAGGATCGTCCCACTTTCCCAGTAGGAAATCCGACTTTGGGTAGCATTCCAAATTAAACTTCCCACTTGGAAGTAGGAAATCCCGACTTCCGAGGACAAATGGAATGCACCATAAGAACACCACATTATCAGGACATTATAATGACTATGTAAATACAAAGACACACCCTTTATTCTTCCATATATGGGCATGACCAGAGCACGAGGCAGTACTTATATACATATACTCAAGTAACTTTTTGAAGTATTTAATATTTGTATGCTACTATTTTTTAAATAACGTTACTCTTATTGTCTAGCCTAAATAGCCTCCTGTATTTTGTCAATACTGGTGTCTCTGCTCTGTACCGCCTCTGATCACTTTCATTCTCTCAAAAAATATATTTTTAAATGAAATAATTTTTTGAAAAATGTTACTCATGCTGTATAAGACTTACAACACTGTACAACAATTTTTGGATCCATTTGACTGTGATAATATTCTAAACTGCAGATTTACTGTGTGTTAGAGTCCTCCTGACTGTTCTTAGGAATTGTTCTTCCAGAAGAAGCTAAGAACAAATTTTGTGAATGTCAAAAATTCTCAAGTTGACCTTAAGAACAAATTTGTGTGTAAGTTTGTTTCATGAATGAGGCCCAATGTTGTGTTCTTGGGCAACACGCTCAACCCTCCTTGCCTCCAGTGCTTCTATGCTGGTGTGTGAATGTGTGCGAGTTGTCAAGTGGGTCCTTGATGTAAAGCACTCTGAGTCCATTTAATATTGTCCTCTTAGCCAATCATAGCCGTGTGCAAATCTATGTCTCCCTTTAGGTGTGGAGCAGCAGAACCATCAGCCACTTCAGCTTCTTCCACTCCTGTTACCACACTGACATCTATGCTGCTACACATCACTCTTTTCATGGCCTTATATAGCACTAGGTGTATTTTTATTTACTTTTTTATGTCTGTTTTGGCACCCTATTAAAGTCCATACTTGGGCGGTACAGCAGCTTATGCCCAACGTGGCTGCTTTTCCAACTATTATTGCAATTGCATTTTTGAAGTAACAGTACACAAAGAACCACTTTTAAGCACTGAAAGCAAAACGTTCTTTTCTTTCTGAGCACTTGTTAGTCTAAGTGCGCGACGTATTTGTCCAGTGTATTCCCTAAACCTCTGCGTTTCCCTCGCTGCGGGGGGGATGTAAATGAATCCATTCTCCACCGAGAGCCCTCCCGGTTGCCGCCGTTGTCATCGCCCCGAAACTGCCGGCTCATTACCGCGCCACAAGCCGCGCGCCTTAATGTCTTTTGACTTAGCACTAACGACTGACTCCGCGCCTGTCCCTGTGGGTCGGAGCGCGGCAGACGGGAGCGCCATCCAAAAGTCAGGCTAGGTCTTTATTTTGCCACAATTAAGCCCAGAGCCATTCTCATTTCATTACTTCCTTAGAGTAGCTCCAGCAGGATTTTTGATGTTTCACTCCGCTATTACAAAGAAATTATGCCCCATTAGATGACTCAGGAGACGAGATTAGACATGACAAGTCCAATCTGGATTCGCAGTCCTCCTTTTGTGTTTTCCCTCCATCACTCCATCTCGCGCGCAGCCTATACGGGTAGCAGCATGCATATTTAACATAGCGAGATCTTCAAAGCTATGTTCATTAGCATTTAGAGTGCTAATGAAAGCATGCGTCGGGCTAGCGTCCTCCCAGTTATCCACGCCTCCCTCGGACTTTCCAGCCCCGATGCCACCCGCTGCATTCCACACATAACCTGCAACGCTTCTTGTACTTTTAGTATCGCCGCCAAAATTCAATTAAGTCAAATGGGCTTTTAACTTATAAAAGGAAAGCGTGTGGGTGAGGTAGCAGAGGCCCCTCGGCGCTGTTCCCTCCGGCAGTCGTCATCACCACCACCCGAGCTCTCTTGCTTGTCTTTATACTCCCCGTATTGAATCATTACTCTGGTTCGAGCCTGAGCCTGAATGGGGAGGTGGAGATGGTTCCCAGGGGTGGCCAAGGTGCGGTTTTCATTCCATCACATTGGCCTCGTTCTCCGTCTCTATCTTCGTCTGCCTCTCCTGCTCTTCTGCTTGTACGTAATCGCTTTGAACTCACAGATGAGACAGGAAGTGGCTGCCTGCCTGGCTAATTGGACAGGAAACAATGTGCCGATCCATTTAGTTCCAGAATGGAGTGAATAAAGGAAGTGCCGTTTTTTTTCTTTTCTTGTTTCTTTCACAGTGGTCCGAGCCAAAACAACCACGATGAAAGCCAGTGTGCTCCCCCGCCGATGGTCTGCCCTGCGTGTCTCACTCTTGAGATGCAGCCAGTCTCCGAGGCAGGTTGGACATAGTAATTGGTGTAGTTCTGTAAGGAAAATGATACAAGAAGCAGAGCAGCATTTGGTTTTGAGTGGAAAGGAAGGAGATTAAATGTATAGTCAAGAGTCGGAAGTGAGACAGATGAGAGATCGGGGCCGAGAGCAATGAGTGGGCAGCAAAAGCCATGTTTACAATGAGCCAAACTGTGCAAGTTGAAAATAAGATGTTAGGCAAAGACATGTCCTGCCCAGCATTTTGTTGACATACTATAAACATACAGTGTTAGCCACATACGTTTTCGACAACTCCAGATAAAAATAATATTGGGAAAACCTCATATTTTGTTGGAACTGTGACACATACAAGGTTCTTTTTCCAACATAAAAGGCGAGTTTGACTAAATTACGGGGTCAGCCTGATGGGGAACATTGGCACCTCAAGACGAAGAAGATGCCTTCATTTTCTCGATTCAGCTTTTATCATTTCAGGCTAGGGATAAGATTAGTAGCCTGGCAAGCCACACCCACTTCCTTTCTTTGAAAGAAAGTGGGTCTGGAGAGGAGTTCCTCGAGGCAGCCTTCGGCAAAGGGCAAACAAAACCATGCCATCAGAATCTCATATTTGCAGTGGCGTAATCTTCGCCAGCAGCGTCACCATGAGACGTTTTCGCGCTGCTTCCTACTGGCTTTGGGAAGAGTTTCATCTATCAATTGACTCTGCTCGTTGCAAAAGAGATGTGCTTGTGTTTGTTGTGGCCGTGGTGTCTCCGCTGCCTGCACTCACGGAGCAGCAGGTTACAGCGGCCTCCAAGCGCCATCCAGATAGGAGTGAATAGCGACGAGGAGATTTTCAGGTTTTACTTGGTAATGGCGTAACTTAAGCTACATATGTGATGAGTGATAAACGTGATGGTTTCCTTCGCAGCTTTGTGCTCAGTGTAAAACGCACGTGAAAAACTACAGAAACAGGTTTTCTCTGAATGGCGCAGCGGCAGTAGCTCCTCCTGAAGCGAACAGCTGCAGCTCGCTTTCATGATCATCTCCAGCGAATGGCTGCAGCCCGTTCAAGCGTCCAACTAGAGGCGGATGAAGCGATGATGTCTGTTCTTGAAGGAAGATTGTTGAAATGCAGGTCCAAAGGAAGGATTGGGTCTCTAATGTAGCACACATGAAAAGTGTTTGACTAGTTCCCGCACAAACTGCATTTGGTGACATGTAAATAATGTCCCTGCCAGCTTTTTCCATCTAACTGAAACCAATCATTTCTACGCCTATTCAGTCTGAACACAGCTTTAAACTTGGCTAACCTCTTCTCCTTGACTTTGTGAGCACTGCTATACACTGAACTGAAACAAAATGATTTTCCTTTATCTGCTGCAGTTTCAAGTGGTTATTCAATATCAAGACACAAAGTTATTTTTCTTAAGTTGACAAACAAGTATTGCAAACATTTTGACTTTTGTTTTAATCTAGTTGTCAACCTGATTTTCTCACTGCTCTGTATGTTCATGTTATTGGCAGTTTCAGTACAATTACACACATTTATATACTGTAGCTTGTTTTAAGAGTAAAATAGATCACAGAATATCAGAAAGCACATACATGCACTGTATGTCCATTGCAACTCTGGTCATGTTCTGTTCAAGTGTCCTGTCGAGAAAAGTACAGGACACTTTGAATGGCTATATAACAAACAAACCAGAAAAGAAATTAAATAATTAAAGTTAATAATAAATAAATAAAAAAAATATTATATATAAACATGCACACACATACTGTATGTACATATACTGTATACACACATTAGTATAGCGCACTTCAATGGTAAGTTTGACAGGCAATTTCATGTTTGGAAATTGCTCTCTCAAGCTATGTGTTACAAACACCAATGGAAAAACACAAAAATGTTAAAATTTCTTCCAGTGACATTTCTTTTCACAATTGTTATCTTGATTTGCTCATTCCACCTTGCTTAGTCCTTATTTAAAAGCCCCTTCATGTCCAAGGTCTCAATAAAATGTGACCAAGACCCCAAAAAAACACTCTGCTCGTACACGGCTGGAGATTTGACAAACTGTCCGAGGGGGAACGGTCTTGACTACAGTCCAAATTGATTCTCTCAATATGTATTTTTCTGCTTGTGTGCTTTTTTCCTTTTGTTCTGTCTCAATCTGCCCCCATTTTGCAAACCAGAAAAGCCTCAAACGCAAGGGGGGACTCTCTCTCTCCACCTCCGCAGCTCCACACTCGCCACTCTCTCCCACACACAAACACGCAGGAGCCCATCCAGGTATATAGCCTGATTGACAGCAGAGAGGCAGGAGAAAGATAGCATACAGACGCAATAAGGGGGGAAAGCAACTGTAGTGATGAGGAGGGAGGATGGGATGGAAGCTGGGAGAGACAGAGACTTGAGATAGTGTGTGTTTTGTAGAAAAAAGGGGGGAAATATACTGGAATGAGAGAGTTAATCTGCACATGAACAGATTGGCTTCCTCATTTGTCTCTCCTTGTCCTTCAAGGCACAACCACCAATTTGGCACACAAAAGGAAATTAATCAATGTGGGTTTCTCTGTAGCAGGTGCGCAAAGTCAATCTACATGCAAGATTATTATAATGAATCCAGCAAAAGTTTCCATTTCTGTGGCATTTATTCAGAGCCATTGCTATTCCCTTATTTTTTGGTCTTTTTGGGCTAGTTAAGCCACATTTTGAAATAGCACCACAATATGTCCGTTAACAGTTCAAAATGTTGCACTCGTTTGTGCAAACACATTTGTAATAATGTGTTGTATTCTGTATATAGAGTTAAGAAAGGACTGTTTTAAACTCACTGTTACCATAATCTGCCATGTTTGTTGGTAGCAGGATCTGATATCACCAAGTAATTAAGAGTCCAGGGCCACTGCCAAAGTTGTTTGTCCAGGACCAATGTTACAGTCAGCCAAAGAGCGGTCAGTTGTGCTGGATAGTCGGCTCTGGAGGGACGGCCTGCGTTGAAAACTTGAGAAGTCAGGACAAAAATGAAGTTTAGGAACAGGGAAATCTTTAAGGTTAGGGTTAGGGCTAGGTTTAAGGTTAGGTGTATTTTCAGACAAACCAACTCAGACCAAAATTACAGCAGACAGTTCCTTGTTCCTAAACTTACATTACATTGGTCCTGGGCAAACAACTTTGACATTGGCCCTGGACTCTAAATGACTTGCTGATATCAGATCGTGCTTTGTGCGTACTAGCAAGCATTGTCTAACATTAGCTTGAAACGATAATGAAAAAAACTTGCGACATGCGATACGGGCATGCAATATCGCGATAACAATTATTATTGTGATACTTAGATTAACCGTTGTAATATCTTTTTCAGCAAATTGTGTCAAAAGAAAACTCCAAAAACACCAAATCAGAACCAAACCAAGGCCAAAATTAGGAAAGTTATAACTAAAAGTGAACTTCTGCACATATCCATACATGTTTGGTAGACTTTGCAATATTTTGTGGCTTCTTGCGATACGGATATTGCATCACCTAATATTGTGATATGATATTTTTTGCGATATATTGTGCAGCCCTACTTAAAACGGTATAAAAAGTAGAGAAAGGAGCTGTGGAACAACTCCGTTAGCTGCAGAGTCACTACTGGTAAATCCATATAGGACATTAGTGTCCAAACACTTTTATGTGAATGATAACTCCAGTATTTCACCTTTTAAACTCTGCATTAGTTCATAATGCAAAAGCCTGCTGCATATCCCATAATGCTTTGCTTTATGGGTGACCACTACATCTGCAAGTCTTTAAAAGGCTATATGTGAAGCACAACAGACATACTGGTAAATCCACAAGAACAGAGGCTCTAAATAATATTGTGAATTTCTACAAAAAATACAACCAACCAAACGTTGCCATTGACACAAATGATTATTACACATCTTATTAGCGGAAGCCACTTCTACCTCTTCTTTATGTTAGAGGGAAATCCATAAAATGAAAGCTGTTATTTTCTGTTCTGAGGCATGATGGTGAAAAACGTCTTCACAGGGTTTGGGCTTGTTGTCTGAAAAGGGTGTCTACTTAAGTAATGGTTGTAAAAGCAAATGTAATATGGTGTAGTTATGATAAAGTCTTGCCATATAAATGTACCACAGGTCTTTAAAAAAATGAAAATTGTGTGGCATATTATTAGAAAATTAGGTTTTATAATCCAATGCAGTGAAAATTTTATTAGATATTGAACTTTAACACAGTGCTATTACAAAATGCGGCTCCAGAGCAACCGGAGAACGAGGTTAAAAAAGATATGGGTCAATAAAACACATGGGATTTTTGGGCTCAGAGGAGAATTGATTATTTTTGCGGCTAGAAGCGACTGTGACCTTCTGTGATAAAAAAGACAGAAAAAAAAATCCACACAACAGACTTGCTTTTTTTTTGCGGATTTACGGGGGTTGAGGACATTTGGTCTCGGTTTGTTCCAAATTTGGCACCACTGCTGTTGCTATGGGCCGGCAGCCTTTTTACCAGAGCGGATATGTGCACTCGCCACCTTTTTAGAACAGAAACTGTTGTGTGTTTTAGCTAAGAATAAATACATTCTCATTGCTTTTAAATGGAGAGGTGACTGCATGTTTAAAGGAATAGGCCACTATTTTCCATCCTGAGATATGTTCTTATACTGAGCTTAGACTGATAAATAATAGACTGAAGATGTTGTTAGCAATAGCCTCTCCCAGCGTATTCCTATGGTCCAAAACGGGGGTAAAGTTAAAAGCCACCAAACTCTTCCACGTTTTCCTACTTCAATATGTTTCTTTGAGTAGTTACACGATCCAAGTATAGTTACACAAAATTAAACCTGACGCTTTTCTGATAAAAAGTGGTACTACTGTATATTGTAAGGAGTAATAACAGCTTAGGAGCACTTCGATGTCTGTGCAGTAATATCTTCACTCCTAGTGTGAGAGTGGACGTATTACTGCGCCTTACAATATAGTACCAATTTTAATCTGCTTAGAAAATTCAGAAATAAACCAATAAAACTAATGCATTATTATTATCACTGTACCATTTCAGAAGCTACAAAAATAGAAGGTGTTCTGTTACTGGTACAAGTTTTGCTTTTAGTGTTTTATTATCATTGTGTAATAAGATTAAAATAGAATATGGTCATCTAAAATTCACCAGATTGCGCTAAATTACTAGCCTGGAAATACCATGCTGCTCGCGCTCGAATCTTTTCGAACTGCTACACAGCCTGGAAACCATGGCCCAAATCTTCGCAGATTTGGGGACCAATCACAGCACGGGGAGGGACGGAAAGACGATGACGCAACACTATTGGACAGACTGGATTAGCTGAGGCTCAAACGTCACCAGGTACAATTGATATGATTGGCTCTGGGTTACGTGCAGATGCATATGATAGACATTCGTAGCGCCCAATAAACGGCTATGGACAATCATAAACCACACCTCTCCTACGAGAATATGAATGGGTGGTTTCCAGACTAAATATTCACTTGTGATATTTAGTCTGGTACTAGCCAGGCTACTAAATTACATCTGTGTAATTCAAAACTTCCTGGGGGAGTACACCCAGACCCCCCATATAAATATATTTCCACCTCATTATTTCTAAAGTCCTGGCTATAGGCCTGCTGACACAGGCTTGTAATACTCACAAAGTCTATTTTTGGGCCGACGTACTGTAATACACTGTAAAAAGTCATATGGCCATTTTGTTAACATCAGTACATATTTTTGGAGAAAGCAGTTCCAAACCTAACCCAAGAAACCCAAGAAATTATTGGGTATTTGGAAAAACAAATATTTTAGGTTACGATTTAAAATATACTGAGACAGTTTTGAGATAAAACTGAACAGCACCCCAACTTATGTTCCTGATTTCATTGAACTTAAAACGTTGTGGCAAAAACTCAACAAATAATTGTTAATTGAACCACATTTCTTCTTACAGAGTACAGGCAATTCAAAAGTAAAATTAGGTGCAAGTTTACCACAACCACAAATAATGCAGCTACAGTATGTACCATTTTCCAATTTGGACTTGCTATTTAGCTCCTGTCTTAATAAATGTGTGAAAAGCGCTTTACAAATAAAGAATGATTGATTGGTTGAAGTGAAGACCAGTGAAGTCCCACAGAGATTCAGAAATTCTTCTTCATGGGAGTCCTGGCCCCTGAGAGAATCATTGTTATTAATATACACGGTAGTACTTAGTGGTGCGGGAAACCAAAGCACCCAAAGAATGACTCCACGTGGTCCAGAATCAATGTGGGGACCTTCTTGTTGTGAGCTGAGAGCCGTAACAGGTGTGATAACATGCAGGGGAATCCATAAAGGGTCATCCCATGGCAAATTGGAAAATGTATTCTGCTCAACCATCTCCAATTTACTTCAAACTTGGCTTGATTGCAGTTGATACACCCAATATTTAATGTGTGAAGTTTTAAAAAGGTGGCGTGTCAGACTAGCCTGGCCTTAGCCATCCGTAAACTCCGGTCAATTTTTATTTCCCTACATGTACGTCTGGGGGTGCTCTCAGTGGCTGCGTTAACATCGGTTGAATTGAGTCGGACCATTCAGTGAGCGGAGGAGGCGGGTGTTGTAGGTAACGTCAGGCATATGCAGGAAATGATAATACGGATGGCAAAGGCCAGGCGAGTGATTGGGTAAAATCAGATCCAATCGTTTCAAACTTTAAAAGGAGTTGACTCCTCCCACCTCAAAACGGAGATCAATTGCGTAGGGCCAGACCCTCTGTACGAAATGAGTACGAGGGTATGGTAGGACCAGGCTAGTGTCAGACCAAAATCATGGCGTCTGTAAAATCCAAAACTTTGAGCAGCTCTGGATAGAATTCAATCTTGTATCTGAGATGATCGAGATGAAGTTTTTCAAAAAATGTAACATGCAATGACCATAAAGGCAGATGCTTTGCTGTGGCTGTCTCTGAAAGCACAAGCCATTTTTATATGGTACTATCTTCCCAGTAGTAATTTTGACAGACAGTGATGTGCTTACTGTTTTGTCATGTCCATAAAATGGACAATAGAGTGTTTGATATACGCGTTATAGCCTGCCACTACCTGTTTGCGCGCACGTGTTTGTGTGTGACCTGGTTCTTTGACCCAATAATAGTGTCCCAGTAATGTTCACCTGGATTACTCACACTTGTCTGATCCACGCAGCTCAGGCGAACCTGAAGCGCTGCGTTATCTACAGAGCCAATCGCCGCCATAACAAGCTCTCCTCCCGCTAAATCACAGCTCTCCTATTGAGTTGCGACACGGGTGAGAAAGGGGGGGAAGGGAGCCTGTACGCGGAGGAGGTAAACACTTTTGGTTGCGTGACCAAAGAGACGGACACATGTACATGATTGGAGATAAGAATAAAAGAATAATAATACTCCCTTTGTCTTTTCCAGATGCTGTCCTGGGGCAGATAGATGGAAGCTTGGCTGATAATCTGGGACATCCACCCACCATTCACTCCCTCGCTTAAAAAAGGTGAGTGAAGTGTTGCCCAATGACAAAACAAATACACCAGTCAGGGCTGGGATCAAACACCTCTCTTTGGTTCCATGGGAAAATGCTCTAACCACTGAGCCATAAGGGGACACTGCAGGCATTTTTTTTTAAAAATCATTTTGGTCCAGTTTTCTTTCCTCTCTTGATATACACTTTCACATGGAAACAAATCACTGATTCAACCTTTCTCTATAGAACTATAATATGAGACATTTAACTTCAATGACATGAAATTTTCTCACAGTGTGGAAAATCTCCACTTTAAACACAAAAGAAAAACAACTACAATAGGATCCCCACTGGGACCAGGACTCCCCTGAAAAAGAGATTCTTAATCTCAATGGGGCTTTCCTGGTTAAATAAAGGTCAAATAAATAAATGGTATCTCTTACAGACTCCAAACTTTACAGTCTTGCACTTAACTATATTTTGAAGGTATGTTTAGAGGGATTTTTCAATATTTAATTCCTATCCTGATTTATTGAGATTCTAATAATAATAACAATAATAATGCATATAGCGCTTTTCTGGACACTCAAAGACGCTTTACATGGCATTATTCATTCACGACTTGGTGGTGGTAAGCTTCTATTGTAGCTACAGCTGCCCAGGGGTAGACAGACAGAAGCGAGGCTGCCAATTTGCGCCATCGGCCATTCGGACCACCACCACCACACATTCACTCCCTCACTACATTCAGTGGGTGACGTGTCTTGCCCAAGGACACACCGACCATGTGCACATGCAGCAGCCGGGATTTTACAGATTTATTCACGACTAACTACTAGCTTATCCAAAATCCCCTCTGAACAAATCTTTGTAACTAATATATCAACAAAATAAAAGCATACATTTAAACCTGGCTTTGTCCATTATTTAGATTTCATTGCCAAAAATACAGACTTTTTTTTTTGACAGTTTTGATGCATACTATACATAACTTTTATATGAAAACATACAATGACAGAATACACTTTTTTTTCTCATATTTATGTCAATAATACAGAGCAAGTTTCAAATTAATATCCCTCAATTTATTTATTCTTCCCTATCCCCCTGCTGTGCCTTTAATACATACAGAGCTTGATGAGACATTATTATGTTTTTTTTTTTAAAGCCCTTTGATTGTATGTAGATAAATCTGTATAATACACCAAAACATTGCACAACCCGGCCTTGAATAGGAGTACCATGCTTATTTGCTCTTATTGTTTACAGAATCAAAATGGTTACTCTCAAAAACAGAAATCTGGCATGGATGAACCTTTAGTGCTGTATGTTGTATCATTTTGAACATCGATAGAACCTGGTTACGGGTTCGACCAATAAAAAAAAACAATGCAAAGGTGTCCAAATAAAGTAAGGCGAGAAAGTTTTGTAGCACTTTTTGTTACATTGTCTTTCGATCTTCATTAACTGACTCTATTTCTCCGCCTTCTCCCCTGACCTTTTCTCTCGCACCTTTCCTCCTCCACCCCAGACTTGATCAGAGAAACGGAGTTAGTGCGAACGCGTCAGACCGCAGCTGGGATCATTAGAGCATCACATTTAACAAGCGCACGGCGGCGGCGGCGTCAGGGTTCATACCAGTGAAATAAACACAAGCGCAGGAGCGAACACCGAGAGGCCAGCTCTGATTTCCCAGGACGCATGCTCCACGATGCATGCACTGGCTCTCATATGTGAATCACTGCTGGCGCTTGAGATAGATTTGATTATTTTATTTAGCTTTAAGTAATGCATTTATCTTATCTTGTTTTTTTTTTTCTATGAACTAGTTATTTGTGAAATTTTTTTAATATTCAAATTTGACGTTTTTGGGGTTCAAAACTCAATTAACCTCTTAAGCCCGTGGCTGTTTTTTCCGAATTTGGTACACATATACTCTGGAAAGCTTTAACAGCTTGTAAAATGTCTAAAATGTTCATATTGCTCTCATATGATATGAATGTCTATGGGGAGACTGTAGATGTGAACATTTTCAAGAAAACCATAGTGGGCCTGAGTATTTGAGGTTGAAAGACAGAAAATATGAATTCTGCCTAAAAAAACACACACATTACAGCAGGTCAGCAGCTTGTTTTCATTGTGAAGAAGCAAATAAACATTAAAAATTGTAACTACGTGGTAATTATTGACTTTTTTACCAACTGTTTATCTCTAATTGAAAAGTTATTGAGATTTTGATTTAAAATAGTCTAGGCGGAATCCCATTGTAATAAATAGGGCAGGGTTAGGGTTATATATTTATATATTT
>OMNZ01037891.1:0-16324 GCA_900303255.1 Lesueurigobius sanzi | reverse complement strand
TTCATTGTGAAGAAGCAAATAAACATTAAAAATTGTAACTACGTGGTAATTATTGACTTTTTACCAACTGTTTATCTCTGTAACAATAAATAATTGAAAAGTTATTGAGATTTTGATTTAAAATAGTCTAGGCGGAATCCCATTGTAATAAATAGGGCAGGGTTATATATTTATATATTTGGTCATAAAATACAGTTTTTCCAGGGAAAAAAATACACTTTTTTTTGTAAAAAAAAAAAAAACACTTTTTTTTGTTAAAAAAAAAATACACTTTTTTTAACACATTAAAAAAAAAAAAAAAAGATTAAAATAAACAAAGATTGTCTCTAAAAGTGGCAAGTCCCCAAAAACGGGGACCCTCGGGCTTAAGAGGTTCATCAGGCTAGAAATTATGAACGAACCGCCACCTTATCATGGAGGAGGGGTTTGAGCACCTGAATGAACCAGTTTATTTGTTTCCAGGTGAAAGTTTGTACCGCATGTTAAGATAGGGTGACCAGACGTCCCAGTTTACCCCGGGACCGTCCCAGTTTTGAGCCCTCTGTGCCATGTCCCTGTGCATTTATCTGAAACCATTCATTTGTCCCAGTTTTACACAACTTCTGTCCCAGTTGTGCCTGTTTTTTCACCAGTGCCTTGTCCAAAGCAGCATATTCACTTGATACTTCATGACTTTTGGCTAAGACGAATAAATGTGAGGAAGAATGCCGAAAAAACGTAAGAAAAATGACCAAAAAATATAAGAAAACACAAGAAAAATGCTGAAAAATGTGAGAAAAAATTGCATTATGACAAAAAAAACAACTTCAGTCCCAGTTGTGCCTGTTTTTTCACCAGAGCCTTGTCCACAGCTGCATATTTACTTGAGACTTTATGACTTTTGGCCACGTGTCCATCAAACATAAAGTTTGATGGACACCTTTTTCATAATTGTCTATCACCTCAAGCTAATTTGATCATTACTTCACATAAGAATTTTACAAACCAACAGTTTTTCCGTTCAACATGGGAAAAGGTTGTCACAATATGCCCCCACCCCCCCCCCCCAAAAAAAAAACAACATCACATTTTTGTCCCAGTTTTTAATGTGAAAAGTCTGGTCACCCTATGTTAAAAGAGCAAACTGGACCAAAACCTGAAAAAAAGAATGAATTAGAGATTAGAGACACAGTTTAACATGCACAACATAAAGCTGTTTGAATCTAAATCAAATTATTTAAACAATGAGGGACTTGTCTGTCACTACACAAGTCTCAACAATCATATTCACTTACACTTACATAATATATGCTTTGGAAAAGGTCGAACAGTATTTCGCTTTAACTTCCTCATTCATGCCCAGTTTAAAGGCAACATCGAAAGTAAAGTATTGCATTTGAAGTTACCCAAAGGCATTGGTCAGTCATTTATTTATTTATTTAGTTTTGTAGTTAGCAAGAACACACAGGTGTGCCAAAACAAGACAGAAAAAAAGAAGGAAAAAAGCGCTGAGTAATTCAAGGTCATGCTGAGAGTCACAGCTTCTGTTGATTTAGCACAGCCTCCTTGTGAAAATGAATTGCCAAAATTCAACAGATTTAATTTAGTGATAAATGTTGCCAGATAAACAGGTTCCAAATCAGTGCGAGGGTTACATTGGCTTGGAAATAATGTTGAACTTGTCAAAATCCTGGAAAAATAAAGAATTTATTCACCAAAAGTACAAATATCGTCATTCATCACTTACTTCCACTGCCCCTTTTTGCGCTATTGATATGTGCAATGTATTTAATTACAGCCCACAGTGTACATATGCCATCTGAAACTACAACATACAACTACAACTGAAACTACAACTACAACTGAAACATTAACTGCAGGGGAATATAAGCCTGATCCGTACGGAGGCAGTTCACTGTTGCACAAACAGACCGTGTGATTGACAGCTTACGTTCAGCTAAATCATTTCTTTCCCTTGACCGTCCCGGTAGTGCACGTCTGATCTGGTTCGGGCTGACCCTGTTAGCCGTGCACACTGCTAATTTGTTTGGATGGATTCCTAAATGCTTGTTTAGCACAGGCGGCACATCGAGATAGTCTGACGGCGCGAAGCAACCAGACGCTATGGAGGACTGAAACTGCCAAAATAATACTTCAATAAATAAATGTCCAAAAATATCACTACAAATGCTGAGATGAAAAAAAAATATTAAATCATTATTATTATTTTCTTTTATTATTATTATTATTTTCAATTTTATTTATTTATTCTTGTTTTATGTATTTCGTCTTATAATAATAATTGTATTTTCAAGCCTGATTACCAAGTTTCTCAGTGGTGACAGAAGCGAGGCTGCCATTCTGCGCCATTGGCCTCTCCGACCACCACCAACCACTCACTCTCTCACTCTCATTCATCCTGATCTATTGTACATGTTTTTGGTGGTGGGAGAAACCGTAGCACCTGGAGGAAACCTACGGACCCTACCCTGGGAGAACATGCAAACTCCACACAGAAAGACCCCAGGACCTTGTTACTGTGAAGCACGAGCGCTAACGGTTGTGCCGGCTCTTTTATTTTTACACCCTTTTTATTTATTTATTTTTGGCATTTTCAGTCCTCCATAGTTGGAAAAACATGTACATTTTTACCTGTGCAAAACTGTGAGTTGTTACTATGGATCAGTAATCCTCAATACCGGCAGGCCTAGATCAGGATCAAATCAGGAATAAAGTGGTTCTAAAACAGACCTGAATTGACTAGCTATGTCTAAGCCA
The DNA here is from genome assembly GCA_900303255.1 of Lesueurigobius sanzi. Lineage (NCBI taxonomy): Eukaryota > Metazoa > Chordata > Actinopteri > Gobiiformes > Gobiidae > Lesueurigobius > Lesueurigobius sanzi. The sequence continues at coordinate 13,567 of OMNZ01037891.1, read as the reverse complement.
GAAAAAAAAAAAAACTTTCAGATCACAAAATGAAAATGTATGGTGCCAATACAGACAGCATGTCATGGTAGGGGGTGTGGCAAAACTGTAAACTACTGCCGTGTTCTCGACTGTCACTATAGATCAGCCAGGGAAAGTCATTTGCAGTATTACAGAAGGTTTGTTCAATATTCAATATTCTTTTCCTGATTTATTCACTAATATCTGGTTTATTCAAAAACTAAACAAGATATACAAAATACCCTCTAAACTAATCTTTGTATTTAATATGTCAATACAATAAAACCACACATTTAAGCCTGGCTCAATCCATTATTTAGATTTTGTCACCAAAAATAGACAATTTTGGCCATGCAAAAGTTGTCTATGTGAAATGACTACAGGCACATTGGCACATTTCTTTGGCAAGGTTCGATTTCTAACATTTGACACCAAACTTTTCAGTTTAAATTTAAGAGTTCATTTGCAAAAACAGATAAGTGCCATTGACAAAAATCAACATATGCTTGTAGTTTTCTCTTTTTGTAGATGAGATTTTAATGACCAGATCTATTTTAGTGCATCAGAAATATGAAGTCACTTGTTTTTGATCAAATTAATTCACCTTTAACTTTACTGGTGCTACCTGTAGAGTACGGTAATACAAATTTAAAACAACTTAGCAAAAAATTCAAAATGGAGATATCTGCTTTTGCAAACGAACTCTTCAATTATTTCTTCTCATTTAGATTTTCAAACTGCAACAATGAACGAAACAGCTTGTTTTCCAGCCAGTTACTGTCACTTCACACATACAGTAGATGGGTCGTGATCTGCCAACCCCTGTCTAATCTAACCCCTATATTAATACTATAGCGCCTTGCTTACACTTATGGCAGCACTCTCCCGAGCTTTGTTTACATACATTTAAACAGTCCACAACAAGAGTCTATATTGTCTTAAGTAAAACATCATCCGCAGAACAGGCTTATGGTTTGATTTGTCGCAATTAAAGTGTGCTTTGAATGCAATTTGGCTGTCATAAACGGATTCAGATGCAGCGCGCGCGGCTCACAGAAGTAAACAAACCATTTTATCGGGCTCTAAAACTGTCAGAGCCGGTGACAAAGGCACAAGGGAAGGCTCCAGTCTGCTTCCACAGTCTTAAAGAGACGCCTCATAAGTGAATCAACTCCCTAATAGCTGCAATAGTTTGATTCATTGGTGGCTTTAGCGAAGGAGACAATCACTATGAAGGCTGGCTTTGCTTTTTTAAGGAAATCTTCCAATCTAATGGCCAGGAGTTGTTTTTTCTTTTTTGTATGAGAAAAATGAGTTAAATTTTCTTGCTTGCGGCTGCGCCTGAGGGACTATTGACCTTAAGGCAGTAATGCAAACTGTACGTCAGAGTTATAGACTAACCGTAATTAGGGCTGGAGCAGGATTTGTCATGTGCAACAGTCCAGGTACTTTTATTAAATTGATCCCTCTGTGACCTGGGTAATCTTGTTCTATGAATTGCTTTCATTCATATAGTCTGTTTTTCAATATCTCGTCCCTTATGGAAAACAGACAAATTTGTGGGTCATAAGCTGGGTGCACCTTTTTGTATAATTGAAAGGATAATTGGATAAGGGTGGTAGTACTCCAGTGGCTGTATGGGTGCAGCATGGCACCTTTACTTTCCATCAATCAATCAATCAATTTATTTTTGTAACGCCCAATATCATAACAGAAGTCATCTCAAAGGTCGGTATGGACAAAAACAAATCAATATCAGACATCAAGAATGATCAAAAATAAGTCACACACGAATGAAATGTCTCGACCAGATGTAATAAGTAAATCACTTAGAGTAACAAGCTTAGAGTATCCCCCATCCTTAGACCTTCCTCTACGGCGAGGAAAAAACCCAAAAAACCAAAAACCACATGGTAAAAAAATTGAGGAAACCTTGGAGAAAACCAATTTAAAGGAAGAATCCATTTCTCCATCATAGCGGCCTTTATAATACAGGACCCCAGTAAGACTAGCTGGCCTAAGGGTACAGCTAATGGCGATCCTAATAAGTAAACAAATAAACAAATAACGCTCTAGGATCAATTGTTTTAGAGTTTCTTGTAGGTTTCTGGTACGAAACCCTAACAAAATTGGGCCAATAAAAGGTCAAGTAAGCACAAATATCAAGGGGTGTTTTTTACCACTTAAACAGTTACATTTAACTTTTTATTTTATTTTCAGGTTTGCTTCTTTAAAGTGGACATATTATGCATATAAATCTTAAAAACAAGCTTAAAATCTTTCATTAGGATGTCTGTGCTTTCATATTTTACATTTGGCTCGTCCTCTACAGCCAAGAGTGGGAATCACATGGTAAAATATATCTTTGATTTGAACATGTGGCTAGTAGCCGATGGAGTTGCCCAATATTGGATTATTGGCTTTAAAACTGTGGAGGGCATTTGGGGGTTTGAACAATGACGTAATTGTTCCAGGAAGTAGAAAACCAAGCGCTGCAGAAGTCAACATGTACGGACTAACGCAAACAGGATTACTTCAAAACTGCTTGAATGCAGTGAAATACTAACCTTGCGCTGCAAAATGAATTGTTGCGAGTTCTGAAGGTTCAGTTTTCCAACAAATCCATCTTGAAAGGCGGCAGCTGATAGGTGCGTCTTGTCACAACCCCGGCAAAAACAAACATGGCTACCTGAGAGGACTTCGTAGATGTCGCAATTACTCTGTTAGCTGAAATACCGACCATTTCTCCTTTAAAAAAAGAGCAAGTGGAAGCGCTTTGTGAGTTTGTAGATGGAAAAGATGTTTGTGCTTTTCCTCCCGACTAGATTTCCTGCTGCAGGTGATACGTCACATGACTTGCCAGGGGCGTCACACTGGGGGGGGGTAAAGGGTACTGAGTACCCAGGGCCCAAGGCAAGGGAGGGGCCCTCCGAAGTTTGTTCATAAATAGCTGCTATGATTGGCTGAAACCGCCTTTAGGAAGGCGTGTACTAACTGGGGCCCAATCAGCTCAAAGTATTGTACTGATTGTCCCTCCTTTTCACAGTCTTTCCAGATTGATAACATGTAGAAGTCAATTTAGAGCTACACATATCAATCTGGCTTCTGCCTGGTTAGTGAAATACTGCTCCAGGTCTGTTTTTGACGAGGGAACAGTGTTATAACATGGTCAAAAGCTCAAAAAAGTTGATTTAGCATGATATGGCTATAATTAAATATGTCTTAACATATGAACTTACGCCTGGAAACAAATAAATTGCCTAATGTGCTGTATCTAGCCATAATTAGCCTACAGCCTACATCTTTCAGCAATCTTCCTTGTTTGCAATGTATATTTGTACTTTGTTGTACTGTATATTCGTAGCCGAAATAAAAAACAGTAAAAAATAAGATATCCCAAATCCCCTTCAAAAAAAATCTGTCACTAATATACGTATATATAAACAATGGACAGAATTGAAGTATTTCCCCAGTGTCTCGCCTTAATGTTTGCATTATTATATTTTCAACGCATACCACAATACTGCAGTACACTCAAAAACAAAATATGGCAGATTTTTGTGCTGCTGTTGTTTGTATTTCTTTTTGCCTTTTGTTCCTAATGATGTATGAGATTGGATCAGACATGTTCAGCACAACCCGTTTCGTTGGGAGTCCAAAATGAATCTGTTATTTCTTATTCACTTTATTCATGTTTGATTTACGATTTCTCCCCATTGCCCTCACACGGCCTGCACTGGAACAACCTCTGGGGCGCCTTCAATTCCCAGGTGTGACATAACATCCCCCACACTGCCAGTGCTGAATCATTCAAAAACGGACAGGCTTTTTCATCTGAGGCGTACAGCGTGACTAATTTCACATCATGTCACCACAAATCGACATGTGTAATGAAGGCTATTCGTCACGTCTATCATTTCACCCATTGTCAAATAGAAAACACCGGAAATTTCCGCTCGTCGTGCGCCTTGTGCATGAGAACAGATGGGTACAATACACTCTGAAGCACACAGCCTGCTGCTATTGGAGAGTTACAGTTTTGCATATGTTATTCTGGCCATTGGGTTGAGGCTATCTCCGGTTCAGTAAGATTATAGTATTTATATAACAGTGTCAGCTATGGAAGACCTCAAAACAATGAGGAACAGGAATATGGCGAGGCGCATATCTTGACGTATACACACAGGTGTGGACTCAAACATGAACATTTTAGTGGTAAAAGCTTGTTATTGATCAACTCAAAGAATTGCCAGTAGCACTTATGATCACTTAAAGTCTACAAGTCTAAATGAATTACAAATGTAATAGAATGTGTATAATTGACCGTCTGGGCTTGAATGTTGATGTTTATAAGATTAGATAAGACTTCATTGACCTCGCAATGGAGACATTTCCTTACAACAGCTCTTAAGATCACACAGGAGGCTGCAAAAATGTTTATGTTTATTTACGATCCCCATTAGCATCAGCAGCGTACTGCTTCAGCTACTCTTCCTGGGGTCATTAAGGATGTAAAGTAAGTATCAAAAAATGATTATAGTTTTTAAATTCCTTCCCATTGCTGATCTCAGCAACAATATTAAGAGTCTTTCAGGTTCTGCGTGGACTAATGAGACCATTGAGTTCCTGTGTACTGGGACTGGGGGACTTTCCGGTCCAATCAGGAAGGGGAAAGGGGAATCTTATTTGTGCAGCGCTCTTCATCCAAGTCATCCAAAAATGTCTCACGGGAAGGGAGGGGGTTTCATTCACTCAATTATGAACATTTTCCGACAGAAGAGCGGCTGCACACATCTGTGCCAACGGACCCTCCGAGCACCACCAACCGCTCACACAGGCATTGGGTGAAGTGTGGCCCATCCGTCCATAGGAGTGGATCCCTCCCCAAAATGGTTCTCCTTGAGGTTTCCTATTTTTCTCCCATGTGGTTTTAAGGGCCTATGTGGGATATACTCTAAGCATGTTATGTCCGATTTACTTTTTTATGGGACATTACATCAGGTTGTGACATTTCGTTTGTGTGTGACTTATTTCGATCATTCTTGCTGTCTGATATTGATTTGTTTTTGTCCATACCGACCTTTGAGATGACTCCTGACTCCATGATATTGGGCGTTACAGAAATAAATTGATTGATTGATTGACTGAAATGTCTTGCCTATGGACACGACAGTCTGCACCTACAGGAGCCGGGTTTCTCTCTCTCTCTCTCTCTCTCTCTCTGTCTCTCTATATTTTGCAAACTTACAGACTATCACTCTCAACTACAGAGTACAGATGATCCGTATGTTCTCAGTCGTACGGGACATACAGGTAAACTCCTCCTACTGGTCTTTATAGGATCCACTGGTGGTCAAGTTTGCTCAGTGCTGACAAAGCACTGAGGAGTGAAATGTCCTACACATCAACTACAGGAGTACAGATGAAGTCTGAAGAATCTTTGCCTTTATCTACGACTGAACATTCCTGTACGAGTGAGAGCTTACAGACACTTTTTTTCATTGCACAAAACACAATTCTGAAATCATTAGCAGTCACTAGCAGCCATAGGTTTTGTGTTGGTGTCTCAAAGTACCACCAGATCAAATCCACAGTATATCTGACCTAATTGAGCTGAATCAGGTTTAAACCAGGATTTAACCGTGTCTTTGACATGATTAACCCTTTAACCGCCAACTGTTTTTTAGCCATAGAGAACAACAGATAAATGTATTACCAGTTCCTCTCACATCTCCAAGCTAGACCTAAACGTTCACCCACTTTATTTCTGATATCCATTGTTTGTTTTTTTTTAATAATGTGTTGTTTGTTCAGATCGCTCTTGACCTAATGGCAGGCGCCAAAGTAATGCAACTTTGGCGGTTAAAGGGTTAAACTTATAATTAGAGTAGTTTTAAACAATTATCAATTCAAATAAAAGAAACAAACAAAAAAGTCTATCAATTACACAAATGTACATTTATATATTTTACACAAATCGGGAAAGATCTGCTATCCCCGGCTTGTATGCCCTCTACCAGTTCATCTGTAGTCACAACATTTACATTTCGCCCAAAGGGAATTAATAATGATACCGGCCATTGTAATTTTCCCCCTCTCAAATTCGTCATGTCGGCGCGCGCTGATGCCCGCTGTTGTGGAACCAGGCGGGCACCTACTCCATCAATCTGCATTAGCGCTGGTAACACTGTGAGCGCACACTTCCCCCGCGGCTAGTCGAGAGGAAAGGCAATTATGTGCAGGTATGGTGAATAGGCGTACATCTGGACAGCTCTGTGAGGATAGACAGGGGAAAAAACAGGTTCATTCCCAGAGCCACTTTATGTTAGTCCTTGTACTATATGCGCATTATAATTGGCGTTTTCTTGTTCGCTCTTTCTGAATTCATATGAGGCTAATAAATATAACGCTTGACCATTTGTATGCGTCTTCCATAACGTGGTAAATTAATAATGCCTTAATTTGTTGACTCCCCGAGGTTAGGCTCATAAATTAACAAATAAAGCGCTACTGCAAAATTGAAATGCTTATCGTCATTGTGTTGGTAACAAATGCAAATTAGCATCGGGAATATCAAGTTTACATCTAGTTTATGCAAATACAACGTGACAAATAATAAGGCTGGGATGTTACACTTTTGCTGATACTTGGAGTTTGGGTTAGATATGATACGTATTGCAATACTAATATTGTGAAAATTGTGACCGGTCATGGGATCCAGGGACACAAGTCGTCCCTGGGGCATTTGAGTTGTTCACAGATTCTGAAAGTGTAGTTTCTGAATATCTGACAACATTTGGAGAAGTTGTAGCCATTTGAAAGTAGGCCCATCGCAAAAAAGGTAAAAGGGAGAAAAGCCTGATCTCCCTGTCCTTGTTGCAGCACAATGGAGCTCATTTGCTGCAACAAGGAGCTTCGCTGGACCATGGAGCATTTTCCCTGGGAATATCGTGCACAGACTGGGAGACTATCGGAGCGTCAGAAAGGCTCATATTGGGACGAATTCTTCTGAAGAAGACAACGCAAAGTAAGCAATTTAAGCTTTTTGTAGGAAAATACTGTCAGAAATGGTGGCTATAGCCCGTACCTGAATATCCTGAAAATCTACCCGATGTCAAACTCAAAATGTACGCTTTTAAAGATACCAATACTGTTATCTGAAACATGGAGAGACTTCTCCCTGATCCCAACCACCAGATTCTGCAAACAAACGAAAATCACAAATTTTGAAATTCTTAATTTACGCAAATGTTGTGCTGGCGACTTGTGTCCCTGGAATCCATGACGGGTCACAACAGTGGAAAAAAAAGTTGTGAGTCCAAAAGTTATAAATCAAGTCAAAATTAGTCAACAAATAACAAACTAAACTAAACTGATCAGTGTTCCCACTCGTTACTTAAAATAATTTTCCAGGTCATTTCCAGGACATAAGAACATTGATTTTGTACTTCGTGGTCCTCACTCGCCAGCGCCTCCCGTGTATGCTATCTAATAATGACTAAAGCCTATAGCCTTTTTGTCTGAAGAGATTCGAGCTCAGACGTCTAAAGCTATGTTTTATTGGGAACATGGTCAAATGGGGGGTTCGGGAGTCCTCCCCTGAGAAAATTTTGAAATAGAGGATCATTTTTCCTGAGTTCTAGAGCAGAATGAGTTCGTCTTTAGTCTGGTGTGGAGGAAAAAGTATCGTTTACATTAATTTCAAACAGACAAGCAAAGGGAGGAGGAATATTTTCAAGGACAAAATATGACATTAGACATTTTTTGCCATTTTCCATGACTAGAAAAAGGCAAGTCATTTGTGCATTATCACATCTTTTTTTTCTTTCTTTCCTTTATTGAAAACCAAGTGGTATAGATTACAAAGCAGAAAAAAACAGACATAGACAACAAAAGACGGTTAACAATACTTGAGTCAATACAAATGGATGAAAGAGTGTGTGTAGAGTGGTGTGGTGGCGCATGTGTGTGCTGAGGGATGTGTCGGACTGATGCTTTGAATGGATGAAAGTCAGTTGGAGGTTATGTGCATATCATGAAGTGGAGCCAGCTTGGACATGCAGACACCTAAACAAAAAGAGAGACACATACCAACATAAACAAAATAAAATACATAATAATAATAATAATAAAGTATCAAAAATAAAGATCAATTTTTTTTTTTTTTTTTTATCTTTGCCTGTCTTTTACCTGCATGGACAGTACTATCCTGCTAGTCACATGGTACAGTGGTAGATCCCTGGCTGTTTGGAGATCCAGAGACGATTCCAGGCCTGAACCTCAGTGGTCGCTGTGAGACTGGTCAGCGGTGGCCTCTGCAGCTCTGACTGGACACAGCTACAGGACTCTAGTCGGCCTAGGAACTATCCGTCGTCCATCCGTCCATAGGAGTGGATCCCTTCCCCACTGTGGTTCTCCTCGAGGTTTCTGGGTTTACTGAGTTTTTCCATGCTGCAGAGGAGGGTCTAAGGATGTGGGATACATGTTTTGTCTGATATTATATTTGTGTGACATTGCATCTGTTTCTGACATGTAATTTGTTTAATCATTGTTCGATGTTTGATATTGTTTTGTTTTCATATCTGTAACGACCTTTGAGATGACTCCTGTTGTGATATTGAGCGATACAAAATTAAATTGATTGATCCTTTTGTGTTTATGTGCAAAAGCCGTATTTCCTGTTTAGCACAGGACGGTAAGAACAGTTTGACATAATAATCACCCACATTTTCGCAACATTTCTGCACTTACGCTGTTGCAAGCCAGTTTTCTGTAACATCCATTTGAAGAACTGCATTGTTTTGAGCTGGTGCTCTGAGACTCACATTTATCTGTCACTGCTGTGACTCTTACTTCTGGCTCCCAGAACTGTGGCTGCTCCAGACCAGTCATTAAACAAACACTCTGCTCAAGCTCTCCTCCATACAGCAGCAGCACTTCATAATCCTCCCACCAAACAAACAACTTATGAACCCATGCAAACTCACAAATCAGATTATGTGGATATGGCACTTACAGTATTTGAGAGGAGACAATGCTAACAAAACTCAATTATTGAAATGTTCTGATTTTCAGCCAATATGCTCTTAACATAAACATACAATTACATACAAAAATAAAAAAGCCACATTTTTATAAGCAATGTAAAATTGTTGTTGTTCTTTTTTGCACATTTAGCCAATGACATATCTCTTTATTTTCTATTTCCCAACCTTGTACTTTACAATATACAGTGAGGCCAATAAGTATTTGATCCCCCTGTGATTTTGCAAGTTCTCCCACTTCATTCCCAGAAATCATGGAGGGGTCTAAAATTCCCATTGTTGGTGCAATTCCACTGTGAGACACAGAATCTAAAAAAAAATCCAGAAATCATATTGCATGATTTATTAACAATATGTTTGTATATTACTGTGTCAAATAAGTATTTGATCCCTTGCTTAGCAGCCAGATTTCTGACTCTCACAGACCTGTTATTCTGTCTATACTCTGCTCATGATTCTAATTTAGTAGCACCTGTTTGAGGTTCTTAGCTTTCATAAAGACACCTGCACCCCACAATCCGGGCACCTAGGGTGTTTAGGGCGTCCTCGTACAGAAACATTAGTGAGTGGGAATTCAAATGTAATAAACCAGTCTATGTTATAGGCGACTCTAATTTGGCCCGACTCCCGTCCTACCAGAACGAGGACATAGAAATAGTAGCCTATCCGGGCGCTAACTTCTATCATTTTCTATCAAGTCTATCTACCAACATGGGCAAGACCAAAGAGCTGTCAAAAGACACCAGAGACAAAATTGTAGACCTTCACAAAGCTGTAAAGGGCTACGGGGCAATTGCCAAGCAGCCTGGTGTAAAAAGGACAATGTTGGAGCAATTGTCAGAAAACGGAAGAGGCTAATGATGACTGTCAATGTCCCTCAGACTAGGGCTCCACACAAGATCTCACCTCGTGGGGTATCAATGATGCTAAGAAAGGTGAGGAATCAGGTGAGGTCAATGACCTGAAGAGAGCTGGGACCACCGTTTCCAAGGCTACTATCAGTAATACACTAAGACATCATGGTTTAAAATCATGCATCGCACGGGAGGTTCCCCTGCTTAAGTCAGCCCATGTCCAGGCCCGTCTGAAGTTTGCCAATGGCCATCTGGATGATCCAGAGGAGTCATGGGAGAAATTCATGTGGTCAGATGAGACCAAAATAGAAGTTTTTGGTCTTAACTCCATTCGCTGTGTTTGGAGGAAGGAGAAGGATGAGTATCATCCCAATAATACCATGCCTACAGTGAAGCATGGGGGTGGAAGTATCATGCTCTGGGGGTGTTTTTCTGCACAGGGGACAGGACGACTGCACTGTATTAAGGAGAGGATGAATGGGGCCATGTATTGTGAGATTTTGGCCAAAAAACTCCTTCCCTCAGTAAGAGCATTGGAGATGGGTCGTGGTTGGGTCTTCCAACATGACAATGACCCGAAGCACACAGCCAGGATAACCTGGAGGAGTAGCTCCATAAGAAGCATATCAAGGTTCTGGAGTGGCCTAGCCAGTCTCCAGACCTAAATCCAATAGAACATTTTTGGAGGGAGCTGAAACTCCATGTTGCTCAGCGATTGCCCTAAAACCTGACAGATCTACAGAAGATCTGTGTGGAGGAGTGGACCAAAATCCCTGCTGCAGTGTGTGCAAACCTGGTGAAGAACTACAGGAACCGTTTGACCTCTGTAATTGTTAACAAAGGCTTCTGTACCAGATATTAAAATTGTCTCAAATTGACTCAAGTGATCAAATACTTATTTACCAGATTTTTTTTTTTTTAGATTAGACCCCTCCATGATTTCTAAGTGGGAGAACTTGCAATATCACAGGGGGATCAAATACTTATTGGCCTCACTTATATATATTTTTTTTTCTTAAAAGATTTTTCAATATCTAATTCCAAGCCTGATTTATCCCCAAAAATGAAACAAAAACAGATTTTACAGCTTTCTTTCACTGATAACTAGCTTTTTCAAAAATCAAACCAAGATATCAAAAATCCTGTCATGAATTTAAACCTGGCGCTCTCTATGATTCAGATTTCTTTGCCAATAAAGGCAATAGGGTATGGGGATTGGATGAATAATGTGGCCACTGACTAACTGGGTATTTACAGAAGCAATGAAACAATAAAATAAAATCAAACAAATGAGGAGGCAGAGGCGCGTGGGCCGAGCGTCCATCCACCTACTCTGCGTTCGTTCTGAAAGGGCTCTGGACAGACCAATTATAGGCCCCGACTAATTATGCCACATGTCAATACTTCATCCCAATTACAGGTAGAGAGTGCACTCGGAGCATGCACCAAGTCTGAGCGGCGGCCTCGGCTCCCTATCGATCCCCCGCTAATGCCAAACATTTGTCCCGCTGCGGCGAGTGGAGCTGCTTCCACAATGCCTGTCAGTCAGTCAACAAGTGGCATAATCAGCTCCGTGAGATTATGCGCGAGCCCAGCCAGAGCCATCGCAGCCATTTCTGCGGAGAATTGATCAAAGACATGCACCTTCAAGAGAGCACTGAGCAGGGGACAATTTCCAAATCTATGGGTAAATGGATTGGGTCTTTGTGAGTCTCTTAGGAACAGAACCAGAGACAAAAGCGTGTCCAATTGGTGTACTGGCGCCGCGGATGAGCTGTGAGCCAATCGCACAATGATTTTGGAGAGCTGTCAGGACTTCCTCTCGCTTAACACTTGTATATTTTGCCTTCTGCTGCATTGGTTTCCTGTAGTTACAAAGCTGCACTATTGGAGAACTAGGCACTTACTTTAGTCATTTGCTTTCTTTCCCAACTAACGCATTTCAAACATCCAAATTCTTCATAGGAATTAGAGTTCATAGCGTAAGGATGGCACACAACTTTCAGGGAGCAACACTGTCACAGCAAATAACTGAATGAAGAATGAGGTCTGCAAACCAAATGATTTTAGATTTTAGACCTAGATCGCGGCTGAAGACCAGAAGAGCTTTTTCTGCAGCGGCTCCTAGACTCTGGAATGATCTTCCCCTGAATATTAGGACAGCTCAGTCTTTAAACATTTTCAAGTCTCTGAAAACTCACTTGTATGCACTGGCGTTCAATACGAGTTGAGCAGAATCTTCTTGTTTACATTCTTTGCCTTTACTTTTGTGTTGTTGTTGTTGTATGTTTTCACTCTAATTGCCTGTACAGCACTTTGGGCAGCAGTGGTTGTTTTAAATGTGCTTTATAAATGAACTTGACTTGACTCGTGAGCAGGACCGGCCCTAGACAATTTGGTGCCAAGGTGCCTAGGCAAGGTTGTACTTAAGCCTTCAATATATTTGCTGTTTTTTGGCTTTTTTATTTTGTTGGGACAGTGCAAACACACATGAGGACCATGCATGTAAACACGCCCCTCCAGATTGTAGCCTTGGACTGATGGTGCCTTCATGTGGTGTCGAAATTATGGTAAATACCACTTGTCGAGTGAAAAGTTACACGTGAATGTCGTATTTTCCCCTGGAGAACTGGGACAATTTCTTGATGCCTGAGTTTTGAAACTTTTGAAACTTTTTGATAACTTTTAACCTTTCAACAAGACGGAGAGCTGTGATCATACGTTTTTCATGTCTTTTAGCTGATTGTTATGAAGCGTAGACTATAGGCTATTTATTTAGTGTAGCCTACTATTTTAAATTCATGTTTACTTCCACTTAGGGTGCATTCATAATCCACTTTTGATCCGAAATCCTGGCCCGTTTGCTCTGATAGTACGGTTCGATTGAGGTGTTGTGAATGAGCAAACGGACTCTGATCCGGGCCAAAGAAGCGGATCCTGGTCCGGCTGAAAACGCGGGTCTCAGTCCGGTTTAAGCGGACTTCGATTTGAATCATTTGATTTGTGAATGTAACTGGACCAGAGAGCAGACCAAAACCAGGAAGTGCCCGACGCCGTGAGGTCATGTGACTGTCCACATCAAAACAAACGCCACGAACAGTGATCGATATCAGGTCAAATATACCACGGACAGACGTGATGTCAGTGTGAGAGGACAGAAGTATGACCACGAGGAATATATTATCGTTTCTGATGTCTACCTACAGTAAATACAACAACAAAGTCAGAAAGTTTAGCTCTGGTTAAACGGATCAAAAACAGCGAGAATAATAGCTCAAAGTTTCCTCTGATGACAGAAACAGACATTATTTTAACTGTAACAAGCTAAATAAATAAACAGGATCATGTCATACCTTTCAGCGGCTGTTTATCCCAGACACCAGTGGTTTATCCGTGTTTGGACAGAGCTAAAACCTCGGCATTTGGATCGTTCGTGTTCGTCTGGTTTCCAAACTGTTCGGCCTGAGCTGCCTCTTCAGTCGCTCTCGCTGTGTCCAGAGTTATGTCAGATGTATTTAGTAGAAGATAATCCAGCGCAGAAATCCAAAATGTACATAAATCCCGCTCCATGTTTGTAGTGAAAAATCAATGACCAACAGAGAGGAGCTGACCGTCTTGTTCTGTCCTGTCTTTGGCTAATTCCCACCGCAGCGCCCCCTACTGGTGAGG
>OMNZ01037881.1:0-18902 GCA_900303255.1 Lesueurigobius sanzi | reverse complement strand
AATTTCTTGTTTAAAGATTTTGCATGATCTAGTATTAAGATAAAAGGAAAAATATAAGTATCAAACCAAAACAGACCCAACTCTATGCTTGTATTTAGATCTGCTGTTCCGATTTCAAGTTATATTTACTAAGCCATTTTTTCTTATTTTAGTCATCAAGACCAAAAATGAGTGAATATTTCTTTGTTTTAAGAAAATAGTTCTAAATGTTTCTGCTTGAAAAAAAGATAACATTGCTTGTTTTTAGTCTAAAAATGCTAGTTTCAAGATTGCTGAGGGTGATATGGGGCTAGTATTATTTTCTTATTTTTGAAAATCTTACCAAGTAAAATTTTCTTGTTCTGTTGGCAGATAATTTTGCTTGTTTTAAGTATTATTTTTCTTATTTTAGTATTTTTTTTTTCTTATTTTTTTAAGTGGACTTTTTGCAGTGTAGGTTTCGCTCTCAGTAAATTGTCATAGATTGGGTGCAATCTGTAACAGAGTCCTCCATTGCCATTCATAGCTGGATTTTCTTTTTTTTTTTTTACATATGGCCTCTTTGACACCTCTCTCAAACCATCTACTTTCTTTATTGATCTCACAATGGAGAAATTTACTTGTTACAACGAAAAAGGTTTTGCAAACAGTAGTAATAATATTGGAATAGGATAATCAACTAAATTTAAAAAAGCTAATACTGATGAAATAAAATAAAAAAAATAAGTGTCTCTTAGCATCTATCAATAAAACTGTATAAACTGTATGAGAAAAACATCTCTTCTGTACACTGGATACAAAACATAAGGATAGGATAACTACACTGCCAAAAGTGATCTCTTTTAGTTAAATTTGCTTGAATTCATAATATTTGACCTTATTCCGAGTAATTTTGGACAATTATCTGCCAATGGAACAAGTATTTATAAATATTTTGCACTTAAATTAATAAAAAACAACTTCTTGCACAAAAAAATAGCTAATGAATCTAAATTTACTTGAAATGATATGCTTTTTCTTATATTAAGTGGAAAAATACTTGTTCCATTGGCAGATACGTTTACATGGCAGGTCAAAGTGACTCAGAATAAGGTGAAATATTCTGAATTCAAGCAGATTTAACTCATCAAGAGATCACTGCAGTGTAATAAGTGACATTGCAGGTTCCGTAAACACTAAGGCTATTGCACATTTTAAAACCTTGAACATCAAAGCTACGTGTTTAACAGGGCAGCCGTGTTTGGGCTCTTTGTATCCCTCCTTTTACTGTGTCCCTCTCACTTGTCCTCAGGTCACATTCCCAACATACCAGTGGGCCCAGAGGCGATAAGCAGCACCATGCCACACGTTCCACAGCCCACTTAAGATTTACCCCCAGTTAGCTTAGCGGCGGTCCAGACAAAAGCTGATTTCAAACTGCTTCGCTGTCTCACTTAGACTTCATTGAACAGGACAGTTCGGCGTGAAGGGGATGGAGAGCAGAGAGAGACATCCAAGAAAGCTGTCTGACCTGGAAGTCAAACTTGTTTTCTGTTGCAGCCTTGATGTTTTGAAGAAATATATACAGTATGAAGAGTTCATTTACAAAAGCAGATATCTCCGCTTTGAAGTCCTCGTTTTAGGTATTTAGTAGCGTAGTACCGTACTCTACAGGTGACACAAGTAATCGTCAAGTTGAATCAATTTGATCAATAACAAGTGACTTCACTGCAAAAAGGGATCTCTTGATGCGTCACATGTGCTTGAATTCAGAATATTTGGCCTCATTTTGAGTAATTTTGACTTGCCAAGTAAAAGGATGTGCCAGTGGAGCAAGTATGTTTGCACTTAAATTAAGAAAAAACAACTTCTTGCACTAAAAATTGGATAATAAATTGAACATTTCTTGAAATTTTCTTTTAAGTGCAAAAATGCTTGTTCCATTGGCAGATAATTTCACTTTCCAAGTCAAATTTACTCCGATTAAGGTCCAATATTCTGAATTCAGGCAAATTTTACTCATCAAGAGATCACTTTTTGCAGTGTTCATATTTCTGATGCACTCAAATAGATGTGCTCAGTTAAAACACAGCTCCACAAAGAGACAATTACAAGCATATGTTGAATTGTGTCAATGGCAAAATAACTCTTCATATATATTATTATTATTTTTTTTAGAAGTGTGTTAGTAACTTGGTGCAGTCAGTTGCATTTAGTGTGTTACACTGCAAAAAGTCATATGCTGATGCTTCCTCGGACCTGCTACAAAGATCCTTTAAAGTGGTGGCTCCCCGTCTCTGGAATGATCTCCCTCTGTCCTTGCGTTCCCTGGATTCTGTTGAGACTTTTAAAAAGCAACTCAAGAGCCAATAATCTGTCTTTATGTATTTTCTATGTATTTTGCTATTAATGTTTTTGTGTTTCTTTTGTGCGAAGCGCTTTGTGACCTTTGTCTGTGAAAGGCGCTATACAAATAAAGTTTACTTACTTACTTACATATCTTAGTAAGTTAAGTATCTAGAAATTAGATAAATTTTCCTCAAATAAGTACATTTGTCCTTGGTATGAGAAACTCATTTCAAAATGCTTGTCCATGGGGCAAGATTTTTACACTAAAAGTAAGATAAACAGCCTCAACACACTCAAAATTAAACAAAAATTACATCAAATAAGATTGTTATTGGCCCATGGACAAGTATCTTGAAAGTAGTTTCTCAAACCAAGGACAAATGTACTTATTTCAAGAAAATTCAACTAATATGTAGATTACTTAACTTACTAATAAGATATGAGTTTTTGCAGTGTATCGATTGAGAAACACCAAAACACAGAGAGGGTGCCTCCCAAGTTACGAGCATTTTACAGATAAAGACAATGTCCTCTTACATTTGTCAGTTTCTACATGAAGAACATTTGTAAATACAGGTCATAAACAGTAATTACGTCAGAGTAAAAGCATCTCACCCTCTCATCAGTAGCAGACTTGGCGCTGTCCTCCGCGGGGCTCTCGGGGACGGGCATCCGGGCCACACACAGCCCGTTCAGAGCGGCCATCATCAGCGGCCTCTTGACCGAGTCCACGGACATCTTCTGCCTCTCCAAAGTCTTCAACAGAGAGGAACCCGGAGTTAGTTTCACGGGCAGCATCGCGACTCTCGCTCAGGCTCGCCAAACAGCGTGCGCATGTCTCCAGGGAGGAACGCGTGGGAGCCCGGGAGGAGCGAATGTCCCGGGGCAACGCAGCGTGTGCCACTCTCCTCCAAGTTTGTCCAAAGGTGTGAGCTAACGAGACCCACTAAGAAAGCTTATTAAAGGTAGTCTAATCTGTTGCATATTTTCTTCATCCTTCTCCTTCACATTTGCCATTCTTTCTGCCTTTTAAAAGCTATCTCCTCATTTCTGGGTCTCGTACTTCTTACTACTTCTAAGAAAAGACAAACAATATTTTTTGTAACCAATGCCTGTGGTCAGTCTCTGTGCACTTTGCCCCACATTGTACAGTCTCCTCTTCCCGGAGGATTAAAGCCAATAATCTCTGATGCTGGTAAACCTTATGGACAGCTCCACCCTTCTCCAAGTCTTAGCCCAGTCAAAACAACAGCTTGAGAGACAACAACGTCCCTGAAAATAACTATTACCCTAAGCTATATTCAACAACAAACAATAACTGTTGTATTGAATAATGTACAAAAGTAAGAAACGTTGCAAGAGCAGGCAATTGTATCACCACAAGAGAAAGAAACATAGTATTAAAAACATGTGTGTAAGAAAAACTGCTCCACCACAATAACAGTTTGCGTCTAAAGAAATAGTCCAAGGGATTGGTAGTGTTTACCTGCCAAGGGGAACTCAGAGCCTTGTGCTACAAGTGCAGGATTACTGTAAATTGGGAGCTATTGAACAAGTAAACACAAGGCTGCAGGGGAGAAAATATTTCACCGCCGTTACTATTGGATTTGTTTTTCTGAGGGTGTCATAGCAATCACTTCCCCGACAATGGGGTCCTGGATCCAATATTATCTGTAGTTTAAAGAAATCATCAATATGCCCTTCCTGCCTCAACCACATTTGATGAACAATACTGAACTGTAACTGGAATCAAACTCCGTGTAGAGCTACACTAATGATCTAAATTGTAAAAGTGGAAAGTGGAGGCGGCAACTTGCACACACACACATACTCTTCTGCGCCGGTCTGAGAGGGGGCGGAGCTCTAGATGATAACATTAATCCATAATAATAATAATAACAAAAATAGCTATCTAAAACAAATAATACAAATAAAATTTGAAAATGTATATTAACATGTATCTTAATATTTGTTGTCTAACAAATCATCACCATTAACATAATCCATATTTGTGCGCACAGGTTGATAGGCCTAAAGCGTGTGCGCCAAGTTTTCCAACAACTAGCCAAAAATAATTTCACTATAATCAAACTGCAGGCCAGTTCTTCGAGTTTAGATTGAGCTGGAAAAAAAAATCCAGCCTGACCCGAGCCTGTTCTGTCTGAATCCAACCCAGGCCTGACTCAGTATCAGGGCCTCTTCTAAAGTGTAACCAAAACATTGCCAGCACATGGTCTTTCATGAGCTGTGCCAGAAGTTCTCAAGTCTGCTTTGGCAAATTTCTGAAGTAGAGATCAATATTTCCAAGGTGTTTCCTGGTATAATGTGCTAAATCCAACAGTTGGTAGAGCGCTGGCACAGCAGCGTAACATGGCACATCCCGCTGCTCCAAAACAATACGTGAAACACATGCACAGGGCCGCTCTGAGGATTTGGCATATTGTTAAGCCCGAGCATCATCAGGCTGACACCTTGGTTAGGCTTTTAACCCGACCCCACCTCACCCCATCCTGATCGTGCCCAGAATGTGCGAACATCTACAAACATTTTCTGAAATGAATGGCATTCTTGCATTAGTTTAACACTTCATTTTTCAAGTTTGTCCCAAGAATAAATGGATGTGTCTAAAAAGTGCACTTAGATCAGAATCTTGAGCTGTAAATCCTTCTTACCCTTTGTGCAATCTCCCTCTCGACGATGCTGTCCTCCAGGGAGAACATCTCGGAGACGGGCCTCTCTTTGACAGGCTCCTTTCTCACTCGCTCCTTCACACAGGTCAGATCCGGTTCAGAGATGGAGGGCCCCAAGACACCGCCGTTCACCCCGCTCTGGTCCCCTCCGCGTGCCAGCGTCCCACCCGCGCCCTCACCACCGGCATCTCCATCGGGCGCCACGGAGGTCTGGCTATGTCCTGTTGTAAGTGCTCGGTTCTGGTTAGCGTCCACTGGTGTCTGGCTGCTCTGGGGTGCCTGATTGTGGTTGTGGTGGTGGCTCGGCGAGCGCATCTGAGCGGCGCTCGGTGGCCTCGGGGGACCTGGGTATTCGGGTGGGGGTTTGTTGGGTAGTTTAGCCAGAGCGGCCTGAAGCTGGGCACTGATGCTGACGTCTTCGTTCAGGCCTGGGATCTGCACGTCCAGCTCTGGCCTCTCCTCTTCCTCCTCTTCCTCACTCTCACTGCTGTGGATGAGCATGGTGGCGTTAGAGAGGGTCTTTTGATGCTGATACGTCACCGGCGCCGCGACGGGAGTTTCGGGGGACTTCTGGGCGGGGATCTGTTTGGGGATTTCCTTTATTGGCTGAGAGGGAGCTGGCTGGGCAGGGGGTGGTGGCTGGGGCATAGGCTGTTGCGGTTGCGGCGGCATTACGTGTTCCCTAAGAGTGTTCCTTCGCAGCAGTGGAGCGTTCATACTCTTCATGACTATCCCCTCCATGCCCCCCGCTCGCATGCTGCTTATCACCTCCATGCTGTGTCTTTTGCCCAGCGTGGAGCGGTGCTTGGCTGCTGCTGTCAGCGGTTCACTGGCCTCCTGCAGAGACTGGTGCACCACAGCCGAGCTATCAGGCTGGAAGGTTTTGACCGACAGCTGCACCATGCGGGTGACCAACTCAGGACTGCTGCCTCCAATGCAGCGGTGCCTGTGGCTGGCCAGGTCCGGGGTGCTGGTGGCGGGCCTGAAGGAGTTGGAGGGGTACGGAGGAGGGGGGCGCGACAAGTGGTTCCTTAGCATGTTAGCGGTAGCAGCATAGCTACCGGTGTTAGGTCCTTGTTTGGTGTTTGCCAGCTCAGGCGTGCTAACAGTGTGAGAGATGGAGCTTCCTACTCCCCCTCCATTGACTCCTCCATTTACACAGACGGGAGCAAGGCCCTGGGAGTTGGCTGGACCTCCCTGATGAGGACCATGGGACACTGGTTTGCTGTAGCTGATCTGAAACAAAGCAAAAGTACTATTGTTAGTTTATTTATTTATTTGATCAGGGACAATGCACAAATGACATTAGTCTATGACAAGAAGAGATGCCATGTGCCAGGTTATAGCAAAAGATGCTAATTTCCACCCGTAGTCCCTGGGCAGGTTGATGTTGCACATACAAAAATACATAAAACTATAAAAGTTTATACATATAGAAACAATCATTATTTCAATCACATCTTTAAAATCAGCCTGAATGAACCGTAATACATTTTGTGGACTTTTTGTGTGGAAAACTATCTCAAAGGCTGTATATTTTTAGACACCCGTGAGGAGGAGATGTTCTATAATGCTGTCTTTGAGGGTTGTCTAAACTACAGCATTGCTATTTGGTTCGGAGCACTCTCTGTAAAAGAAAAATCAAAAATACAAAGACTTGTGAAGGTGGCTATATAGAGATCCTGTCACTCCAAGTGATTTATGAGAAGACAGTCTTGGCACTGTCCAGGAAAATCACCTGTGACCAACAACATGTACTGCATGATGAATATGAAGTACTGTCTTCAGGAAGGCGCTTCAGAGCCATCAGGCACAAAAATAATCGCTTCAAGAACTCCTTCGTTCCAACTTTGGTGATACTTCTTAAGAGTGTTCTTATTTATTCTGAAAGATGCTCTTCCTACGTACATACATACATACATACATACATACATACATACATACATACATGTATGTATGTATGTATGTATGTATGCTGTGTATAGATTTTACATACAGTACATACATACATACATACATACATACATGTATGTATGTATGTATGTACTGTATGTAAAATCTATATTATTTTATAATTCATCAGAACCTTTGAACTAATGCTGTCTGGGGAATGTTTTAATACGTTTTTGGAGAATGATCTGATTTGTATGTATTGTTTGAATTGTGTGAGCAGACGAGCAGCGCTGTAGCCCAAGACAAATTTCCTCTTTGGGGATTAATAAATATCATCTTATTTTATTACTCTGAATTCATACTGTGGCACAACTGTAAACGTAAGAATGTTGGTGGAAGATGAATTGTGGCCATCAATAGTTTTCCCAGTGGGTGTGCTGCTTTGTACACCCACTGCCTCCTAATCTCTAGTAACATGTGCAACACATTTGTCATCAGTGAAGCCAACAATATCTTGTTGAACTTCTGGACTTCTTGAAAAAGGCTTGTTGGAGCCGATACGCGTGGAAGAAACCTGCAACCTGTTTTAAAACATTTTATGTATTAGCTCAGTACAGGAAAAGCTTTTTAGAAAATGTAAATAGAGAATTACAATCTGGGAGGAGTGCCTTGGTTCTTCGTTTTTCTCTGAAGCCAACAATCTAAAACAATATTCTTTTTTGTCGATGTGCAGGACATACAGCAGCAAAGATGTTAACCATTTCAACACCATTTCCACTCATTGCAACATTTGTATTTTAGTTGTGTTTGAGTGGTATAGTGATAAAGTGCACAAATACCATACAACAACAAAATCTGAAATGTGCATCTAGAGTCCATAATTTACCTGCGCTGTGTAGGGTCCAGGGCAGCCGGGATAGGGCCCCCTCTCCCTCATCTCTGGTTGGCTGTAGACCAGAACCTCCGGCTGTCTGTACGCACAGGCGTTGCTGATGTTGAGGCTGCGCAGTGATTGACTGTGCAGGTCTTGATGGGCCGGAAGCATGCGCCTCTTCTGCCTGATCACGGCCTCGTATTCCGGTGTGGGCCTGTAGGACGGGGCGATGATGGCGCTGTGGCGGTGGCTGGGCAGGTAGTCGGGCCTCATCAGCTCACTGCCCGGGATGCTGAGGTTGGAAGACATGGGCGACGGGGGGATGAATGTCTGGGAGTGGTTCAGGGAGCCGAGGCTGGGGCTGCTGTACATGCTCCCATTGGGGACCGTGCCGTTGCGGTAAGGAAAGTCCATTTGGCAGATGTCAAGACTGGTCTCTGATTTGTAGTAGGGATCATCAGGGAAGACGCTGTCTGCAAAGAAAAATCACAAAGGAAATAATGTTAGCAAAGCTGTATGCAGTGCGTGTGCATTAGGGCTGCACGATATTGAAAAGACGCATGGACGGGCATGCAATATCACAATAACGATATTATTCCAATACTTAGATAAACCGTAACATTTAATTCAGACACATGTAATGTCTTTTTCAGCAAATTGTGTCAAAAGAAGACTCCAAAAACACTAAATCAGAACCAAACAAAGAATGTACTAAATTAGGAAAGTTATAATTAAAACTGAACTTCTGCACATGTATTAGTTCAATGCATGTTTGGTTTTAGAGAGTGTTGGCAAAAAATGTAAAAAATCTCAGTCAGATGGAAGACTTAAGTGAATTTGCGATATGTTGTGGCTTCTTGCGATACGGATATTGCATCACCTAATATTGCGAAACGATATTTTTTGTGATATATTGTGCAGCCCTATTTCCTATGACAATTATTTTATGCATTTTTATTACACTTTATTGTTTTGAATTACAAAAATGCTGGTTAAATTGCATCAATATTATCATCACCTTTTGACTAAACTATCGTAGACAAAGTAACTCTTCATCTGTACACTGTGCTCCTCATCCCAGGAGCTTTGTCAACAGACTGAGGATAGTATCGGCCAGGTGGGTCTGATTTTATCTAGGGGGAGGAGCTACCTGTATTGGTCCCAGCCCTCTCTGTACCATTCAATCTCAAGACTACTCATACCTTTGTTTTTGTTTTTTTCATTTAAACTAAAATCTACTCTCAAAAAATGAGAGGAAAAACAGGAAAATAGCTTTTAGAACAAAGAGTGGGCCGTTGGTATATTTCATCACATTTTATTGTTGTGCTTTTAACACGTTTTGGAATTGTGATTTTATTGCTTTTTAAGTACACCAAGACCTTTTTTAAATAGTTTTTACGCCTGAAACCAACAACATGGGTTCTTTAGAGTAAGTTGAGAGTAGATCTTAGGTTAAATGAAAAAGAAAAAGGTACGAGTAGTCTTGAGATAGTCTTGAGATTGAATGGCACAGAGAGGGGTGGAACCAATACAGGTAGCTCCTCCCCCTAGTTAATATCAGGTCCACTTGGTTGACTCCATCCTCAGTCTGTTGACAAAGCTTCTGAGATCCCTCACAGTGTACAGATGAAGTTACATTTCCTAAAATCATTAAACTCTATGGAATCTGCGACCTGAAATTTTGATCAGATTGCAATTAACTATGTAGACTCAACACAGTGGGGTACACACTACAGTATGCACTTCTGTGCTATATTTATCATAGAGCTCATGTGAAACTATCACACACCCAAAGCTAATCTGAACCCAGACAATTGGAGAGATGCCTGAGGTCGCCCTGCGGAGTGATCTTACTCCCACACATGAAAGCACACCCAGACTCTTTTTCCACACTTTCTGTTGTACCGTTGACACGAGCCACACTCCGGCGCGGCGTTGAGACCCAGCGAGTGTGAGAACAAGTCAATGAAAGAGCAAAGCACGCATGAGGTCACCACTTTCAGACCCAAACATTGCATTTAATTGGCTGGGAGACTGTTAAATCAAAAATGGACTCTGAGTCAGATGCGTTGTGGGAAACACACAATTAGCTCTGTAAAAAATGTTTTTCTTTTTAACTAGAAGATTGTGGTTTAAAAGTTTGCAATGGGTTTAGGAAGTATTTATATCCAACGTTTAGTCCTATGTAATTATGTTGTAGTCTGATACTGGAAATGCTATTATTCTTTGGTAGAAATGTACACTCAGCCTTTTACAGAGGGGCTACATTATGTGTACACCTCTGTATCAGAGGTATGTTCTTTTTTTATTATTGTACATGTGCTTAACAAGACCAAGTCATGAAAACAAGAAAACATAAATAACTTAACAAATATTGAAGTAATATATTAAAAAAAATGTTTCAAATGAACAATTTCATTGTTATTCATAAAGATGTCATGTATGGCCACCTTTGGCCCTGATAACAGCTTCATTCTTGCTGGCATTGTTTTAATGCCGTTTTGCAAATTCTCTTTTGTTATTGAGTTCCAAATAGTTTGTAGCTGTTCCCAGAGACTTCGGTCTGTCCAATTTTTGATTTCACTAAATCCCAGATCTGTTCATTGGGGTTCCAGTATGGACTTTGGCTTGGCCAGTCCATCAGATCCAGCTCCAGATTCCTTTTTCCTTAACCATTATAGAAACTTAAAAAGATATTTTGGTAAACAGAAATACTGTTAAATAACACCTTATACTGGGGGGGGTGGTCTAATACATTTGTTAAGCACTGTATATATTATCAAACCCTTTCTGTTGTTAATATTTTGATGTGGGGTTACTAGTGTAGAAAGAAATGTACATGATTTTGCAACAGATTTTGCTACATAATAAAAAAGAAATGATTAAAAGAAGTGTTAAAAGTTTTGTATTCCTTACCTTGAGAGCTTTGCGTGTCCTGATAATGCTCCCCATACTGTGAACGCATTGACTGGAAATTACAGGATTGGGGCCGTGGCTTATTGAGGAGACACAAAGCAAATAAGCAAATGTCAGTTTATTGAAAACTGAAATATTCTATACTAAACATTTACGCTGTGACCAGAGAAACTGCACACTTATTTGCACAAGCGGTAAAGTTGCTGACAGCTCGTGCGAGTGGTTTTCCTGACTGAAATTTGTGATCCAGCTTAAATAAACGGACAACTATTGTGCCACATTTAGCTTGGCTATTGTCTGGGCAGCAGGGAGGGAAACTCACAAATCACTGCTTTCATTGTCGCAACCGGAAATCAAACCTAGAGGCAAACTTTCCAACAACGCCCACCGTGCCACTGAAGTGCAAGTGTCCAAGAAAGGGCTGTCCTGGCTGACAAAAGTAGGTCGCCAATTCAGTCTTTTCATTCAGACTCTCTGATTAGTTGCATCTGCTTTTGTTTTATGGGGTACAAACACAGCCAAAGGCAACTAGAAAACAGTAAGCATTAAGGAGTGCTGACGTTACCAGAGAAAGACGGTGGGTCCAGGTGGAGCGCCTTCGAATTGGTGCAGGGGAGTGAGTCGGCCTAGAGACAACATAGGATTGATCACTCACTTCAAACAATTTTTATTCGTTCTGGAGTCACTGAAATCATATGCCTCATAATAAGCAGCAACCTGTTTTGTAGTAGACACTGCTTTCCTTGCTTTTTTGGGAACAACTTTTTTTTATCCATGTGTTAATGTAGTCATCTACAAACATTTTGCAAATTACAGTTAGACAATTTTTTTTTTCCTTTTCCCCCCTCCTTGCAACATAATTGTTGCAAGGAGTCATTCAATATTGAAAAAATACAAAGAAAGCAATCCCTTGTAAAGCAAACTTAAGTGAGAAATAATAATAATACTAATAAAAAAAATTTAAAAATAAAGAGAGAATGATGAATAAATAAACAAAGCTAAAACAAACCCTGTCCAGGTCGTAATTAAGGGTGATGCATGGAATACAATGATACAATTAGGTATAATACAAAATATACAAGTGCTTTCCTTGCTAACATGACAAACATAGACTTTATATATATAATTATGCTTTATATATACTGTATATAAGTGTAAAAGTAAAAATCATCTTATGCCCCTTTTCCGAATGGTGTTCATCTTGTCTTCTAGTTACTTTACTGTTTAAATTCCTTCTATATCAGACAAACAGGTAAGTGATGTGTTATTAACAGTGATGTGTTATTAACAGTGATGTCAAACGATTCAAATATTTAATTGTGATTAATCTCATGAATGTCATAGTTAACACATTTTTATCTGTTCTAAATGACCCTTGAATTATCATTTTAACAATATAATCAACATGAAAAAGTGGATAGGCTTTGTGCAAATGTTTTTTATTGAAAACAATGTGTCGTGTTATATAGAGCTGAAGCGATTAACTGTTTCAGTAATCGATTAATCGTTTTCTTGACAGAATTGTCTAATTTGAGCCAGAAAATAAATAAAAGTTAGTATTTTTGATGAAACCTTGTTTCCCCTTACATCTCTAATCTAATATGTCCATGATGTGAAAGTGATTCATGTTTAACATTTATTATTTTGGTTCTCAGGCACTAACCAATCAGTGTCTATTTGAAATGTTGCTTCTTTAAGGACATACTAATGAGAAATAAACAATAAATGCTGTTCTTTCCAGGGGTTAAAGTGGGATTTGGGAGGTGGGGGAACTCTAACTTGTAACAGTTAGTATAACATGTTATATATACGCTGTAAAACATGTGGTTAAATAGGCTAGTACTTAGATATCTGCACCTCAAGGTATTTTACATTGTTAGTATCAAAGTATCAAGGGCGTAACTATGCTGTCAACATTGGAGGAGTCAAAGCACCATAATCCAGGGGGGTTGTGGGGGGAATTTTTTTGCCCCCCCCCCCCACACACACACACACACTTTAACCTCTGGTTATTTCTATCAGAAATGTGGTTCTCCTTTCAAATTCTGCTCTAAAGACATTAAATTTAATTTTTTAATACAGGTAAAATACTACTGTAGCCACTTTTGTGATTATTATTCCACTAATACAGTATATGCTTCTATGAAAATAAAAGGCTATAAACCTGACCTTCTATGTGCAATTTGTGTTTATTCTCCATGTATTTGCATTCTCCATATATTCAATGCCCCCCGGAGGCCTAGAAGGACCATCCTCTTCCCAATGCAAAAAAACATAAGTCTCTATGACATTTACTCGCAGAGAAAATGTGGTTTAGAGTTTTATTACAAGGTCTGGAGAAAGAATCTATAGGAAACTGCTGTTGTTTTAATGAGAAATGTTATGTCCTGTTTAGCTTTTGTATTTATACTTGTATTTGTACTGTTTGTATTTTCATGTTTTGAAACAGGAGACATTGAGTCTCAAGGGACAAACCTGTATAAATAAAGGATAAATAAAATAAATATTTGCTAAAGTCTTGGGCTACGCTCATTCTTAACGCGATAACGCGATACATAATAATGATAAAATACATAACTAAACATTGATGTAGAAA
Source organism: Lesueurigobius sanzi (assembly GCA_900303255.1). Taxonomy (NCBI): domain Eukaryota; kingdom Metazoa; phylum Chordata; class Actinopteri; order Gobiiformes; family Gobiidae; genus Lesueurigobius; species Lesueurigobius sanzi. The sequence continues at coordinate 5,626 of OMNZ01037881.1, read as the reverse complement.
TGGTAATGACAACAGGATCATAAAATGTTAGAAGATGAATATTTATGGTAATAAGTGTCAATTATAAATGAGAGAAATGTAAGTTCTGACTGTGAATGGACTGATGTGACTGTAAATATGTGATACCGTAGAAGAAGCAAAAGAAAGAAATTGTAAGAATTTAACTGTAAAAAGGGGTAGGAAACATAAGTTTTTACTTCCACCTACTCCTTTTCGAATTATTTTCTTTTCTTTTTCCTTTTATTGGACTGTATAACTGTACTGATAATTCGAAATAAAGACTACTTCTACTACTACATAATAGCTGTTTCGATGACCAATCTGCCACCTTCTTCTTAGAATTTAGAAGAAGATGGCAGATCAAAACATGTTAAGGTCAATGAATAACACACGACTCACCTATTTCTCTGAAGAAATTTAAACAGTCATGTCATGGCCCTATTCTCACAACCTTCATGTAACATAAAGCTGTCCTTCAGACTTACTCTGCACAGATCTTGTTTTGTTTGTAGAACTTATGTCTGGCCGTGAAGAGGCGAGAAATGTACTTGGCCATTTCCATATCCTCCTGCAAATACAGCGATAAGACCGTTATTTCAATAGCTGTCCCAAATATGCGAGGATTGTGAGAAACATGATTTGCATAAGTACATTTCCGAGGGCAGGCCTGGGAGGCATCCGCAGACACAACACTCACCATGTGAAAAATGATGGTGTCGTCTCGACTGGTTATCTCCACAGTGATGGCCGACTTGTTGTGAGCTATAGTGCCAATGTCTTTCCATCTGTTACACACAAGAGCCCTCAATGTACACCTCGAAACTCTGCCCGAAAGTGTGAACCGATCTAGGCAAATATTGAAACGAAATGTATTCAAGAAAAGACTTGCCTGTGAAGCATTATAGATCTCCCATTTCTGTGTTTGACAAACACTCCGATAAAGGACACGCCAATAAAGATGTCATTGGTGTAGTTGTCCTTTAAAAAGAATAAAGAATATATTAAGGAGAGTCTCTGGTCGCTGCTTTGGAAACTAATAATATCAATAATTCATCCAGCAGAATAAATTACTTGAGACCTGAATGTTTTACCTTTGCAGGAAAGCTCTCCTGGCCAAATCCATCCAGCTTCTCAACCTGCCTGATGTAGCGCAGCTCCGCCTCTGGGATGTGCATTTGACTGTGCAGCAAACAAGTTCAAGAAATGAAAGAATGAAACTAGCCTCAATAGTAATCAGTTGTTGTGTGATGAAAACAATTCAAGATAAAATAAGCAATAAAACAGATCTCCTCGTCATTACTGATTAGGGCTGCACGATATATCGAATTTATCGTTATATCGAGATTTTAGTGCCGCACGATAGAGGATCAGACAATATCGATAATAACGATATACGTGCGTCACTTTTCCCGCCGCCATCCCTCCCGGAAATTTGCCATAACGCCCCGCAGCGTCTGCCAGTCCACCTACGATAATGTCAGCGCTACTTTCAGCGCTTTAAAAGGCTCTCTCTCCTCATCTGTTCATTCCCTGCATCTCTCGTGCTGCTCCTCTGCCTAATGGTTCCCCGTGTTGTAAAGACGCTCCACGCCGCTGTCTGAGCCACACTGTCTGTCACTCATTACGGATCGGTCCCAAACTAAAACAGGACGAAGTCTTCCGCGAAACGGATTGCGGTGGGGTACACGTGCTAACATGCGCGCCCACGTGCACGCGCCCCTGTGTGGGGCTCCCGTGTGGTCGCCAGTGCGAGGCTGGACCCACCGGCCACAAAACAGAAGCGATAATGTGGAGTTCAATTTACAACAGTAAGTTTTCATTTAGGCCCCGCCCCCTAGAGCCAAATATAATCTACAGCCTGGGAATAACATAACTAAGCCTAAGTGTTTATAAACACTTAACCCAAGAAACTAAATCTTTAATAGTATTTATTTAGCATACATTTTGGTTTATAGTTGTACTTTAACCTTAATAATGTCTGGAATCTGGATGTGCTAAACTTGATTTGGAAATAAATCAGCTTCATGGCTCAGATTAGTGGAACAGACTGGCTTTATTCAGATGTTAAAAAAAATATCGAGTTATATCTTATATCGCCATTCAGCCTAAAAATATCGAGATATGACTTTTTGTCCATATCGTGCAGCCCTATTACTGATAAAAGAGAATAAAAGAGAGGGTAGGATTTATATTCAGCAGGTGATCAAATGGACTGTACCAGTGACTCTTATGCTCCTCAGCAACCTTCTGTGTCCACTCCTCCAAGACTTCATCTCCGTTTGGCCAATTCTACAAACAGCAAAAACAACAATTACAAGTAATGTATATGTTTATTGCCAAATATAGCTTCCAGACACTCAGGAACAGTTGTGCATTAGGATGTTCTAATCTTTTGGCTGTAAGTGTTTATCTGTCTTTGTGTGCTTTGTACCTGTCACTCAGGTATGTGAGGAGGCGGCACAAGAGCCGGCCAGAATGTGTGCCTGCAGGCTGCACAAACACGTGTTCATATTATATTTAAAGTGTCAAACTCACCACAGGGAACAGCACGTATTCCCTGAGGAAGTCCTGAGACTTGAAGAGAGTGTAGTCTCCAAAGTCGGCTGTAAAAAATAAAATTAAAAAAAGGCAAGCTGTTATTTATGTCCAGGGCATATACAGTACATCAGGGGCAGGCAAGTTTGCTCGATGGAGGGCTGATCTTCTTCATAGTCAAAACACCAAGGGCCGAACCGTCCAATTGTAGCCCAATATAAAGCACCACTTTCGACAAATTACAGTGTTATTCATCATAAATGACCTAACTGCGCTGCAAATAATAGATATCTTAAAGAGTTTAAAATAAATAAATAAGGTCAATAAGAAATTGCATCTTATTTTAGGTGCAATATGACATATTTTCCTGTTCCAAGTTCAAAATTACATGCACAAATCAAGCTAAAAGAATTTTTTTATAAGATTTTACTGATTTTTAGATTAGTTTATCCAGTGTGGAGTATTTTGCCTGGACATTTTAAAGAAATTTACAGTTGTTTTCTTACTTACTTAGTACTTTAACAGGTATTGCGTTGATTTGTGCAGTAATATTTCCCAAAGTCACCTTAGGGGCCAGAGGTTCTATGCTCGAGGGCCGGATTTGGCAGTACATGGTATATAAGAATTAGACTGATGATGAACTAAGAACACTTTTGTTGGCCACATAGCGGAAAGGTTCAGGTTATATGCTAAGACACAAAAACATCTAAACATGGAGAACTCAAAATACACAGCTCAAAAAAATAAAAACCCCTAAGATACGAGTCAGGTCTGAGGAGAGGCGAGCCCATCCTCATTAAAGACGCATCCTTTAGGAGGTATTTTTCACCACTAAAAATACCCATAAATAAATTGATGCTTCCATTTAGGGTGAAATGTGACGTTATAGCAGTATGGTTTCAAGGAGTCATTTATGAGTAATTAGTATGTGGACAGTTTGAGTTTGATTGAGGCCCATTGTTTGCAAAGTTTACACTGTTAGTTGTGTCCAAAGTCTTAATGTTAGTTCTTAATGTTACATCTATTCCAGTTCTTTGCAAGGATGTGTTTATGAACACTATCCAGGGCCACCTATCACAATAACGATAACTTACCTACAAGTTCTAGAACAACAACAAGTTAAAAACTGTATCATTTGCTGCACAGTGTTTTCTCAAATGTCTACTTTTACATCCTGAACACTGTCGTATACTTAGAAGTGGAGGTGAAGCAGATCCTCATCCTTCAGATAATACTTTCCTGAGGCTAACCTTGGAGCTAGCGATAAGCTAACTGTTTACATTCCCCGCAGAAACAGACAGCACCCGGGAACATGACCCAGAGTGTGTGTGGAGACTGATACCATAGGAACTCAAGTGGACTGGCTCTTCCAGTGGTATGCGGCCATATTAGGAAGTGAAGTCAAGATGACCAGTCCAAAGTGTAGGATTTTCTGGCTTATCCCCTCTTCAGTTACTTCAGTACTTACTTGGTCAATTAGTCACATGAAATGCCAGTATGTGTGCGAGCATGTGTACCTTGTACTGCTAGTCCAGCTAGTCTGATGCCCTGCTCAACTGTGCAGTGGAGACGTCCATCCAACACCTCCTTCTTAAGCTGAAGGTAATACTGATACCTGCGAAAATGGAGAAAACTTACAAACATGGCCTTTGACATTCAGTACAGTACATGTATGTGTGTTGCTGGCTGTTTTAATCATGTCCCACATTTAAAGCAGAATTATTGTTATTAGCATTACTATTGTAGTAATTTTCAGAACTCTCTTTTCTACTTTTGGATTACGTAACTGAGCATTTGCTATTAATTCCAGGGAAATGAGCTGTGCAGTATGTGGGGAACATGTGAATCATAATTTAAAATACCAGTGACTCATTGCTAACTTGAAATTAATGCTGAGCATGCACACCAGCCAATGAGAAGCATCAAGGGTTTTGACTAGGTTTACAAGTCGACTAAAGATACCTTTTAAAGATACCCCTTTTAAAACCGTGTTATTGTAGTTACCTTTCTGTTATCTATTTTCATTTTCTAGGGAAGGGGGTGGGGTACAACATTAATATGGTCCAATAGAAATGCATTTACCCTTGAACTACTATAAATCCTGGTCTGCTGTCGCGTGTTCATGTTTGCGGTCCACCTACATAATTCAGGTCCATATCCTTTTGCACATTTTTATCCCCCACTTCATGTTCTCTCTTTTTTGAGCTGCATTCTCCGGACTCCCTATAATCGGTGCCGCCCTCCTCCCTCACCCTGTCATTACACCAGTCGGCTAAGCTGCCATTCACCCTCTAATTAGCCAACTCCTCGTGGGGTGGGGTTTGTAGTGGGCAAGGGGGAGGGGCCTAACAAGGCACACAAAACCTTGAAATGACTGTGGACTTGACAAATACAGTGAAGAAAATAAGTATTTGAACACCCTGCTATTTTGCAAGTTCTCCCACTTAGAAATCATGAAATCACAATCTATGATTTTTTTTTACAATTTATTCGTGTGATACAGCTGAAAATAAGTATTTGAACACCAACGTTAATATTTGGTAGAGTAGCCTTTGTTTGCAATTGCAGAGGTCAAACGTTTCCTGTAGTTCTTCACAAGGATTGCACAGACTGCAGGAGGGATTTTGGCCCACTCCTCCACACAGATCTTCTCTAGATCAGTCAGTTTTCTGGGCTGTCGCTGAGAAACACGGAGTTTCAGCTCCCTCCAAATTTTAATATTTGGTACAGAAGCCTTACAGAGGTCAAACGGGTCCTACCTGTAGTTCTTCACCAGGTTTGCACACACTGCAGCAGGGATTTTGGCCCATTCCTCCATACAGAGGTTTTGGGGCAGTCGCTGAGCAACATGGAGTTTCAGTTCCCTCCAAAGATTTTCTATTGGATTTAGGTCTGGAGACTGGCTAGGCCACTACAGAACCTTGATATGCTTCTCATGGAGCCACTCCTTGGTTTTCCTGGCTGTGTGCTTTGGGTCATTGTCATGTTGGAAGATCCAGCCACGACCCATCTTCAATGCTCTGACTGAGGGAAAGAGGTTGTTCCCCAAAATCTCACAATACATGGCTGCAGTCATCCTCTCCTTAATACA
>OMNZ01037866.1:0-11931 GCA_900303255.1 Lesueurigobius sanzi | reverse complement strand
TGTGCTGGATTACTGAATTAAAATGATGATAACGTGTTTAATACCTAATAAAACACAAACAGTTAAAAAATAAGCACAGGAAGGGCCAAAATGTTGTGTAACATTAGACACCAAACCCAAAATCTTTGGCCCAACATACTAGCCCCAGGCACCTTCAAAATGAAGAGGAAAGATATACGTTTTCTGCTTTGATTGTGTAGTATTTAGGCAGTGTAAAAGTAAAAGAGTCTCACGTTACAACACATACTGTCTGTTAAATGAAGGCCTGCCAGTACAGTATGGTCAATTACCAAGAACCCAAACCTGAAACTGAAGTCATCACCACAGGCCACATGAAAAATAACTTTTTTCAGCTCTAAATGCACAAAAGGCACTATTAGAAAGAGGACAGACCAAAAATGGGAGAATTGTGTAGTAAATGAAAATCTGACCCACATGTAAAGTCTTTATGTTATGTCAATGGGTGTGAAGTAACTTGAACTTGAAGCTGTTAATGAATCATGAGGCAAGTACAAGAGCAGATGTTGGTGTCAATGAAAAAGGGAATCAACAAATATTGTTTATCAGCTAAATAAATACAATAAAGCGACATTATTTACTGCTCATAACATTGCTCTCAGTTGACAAAGCAAACTTTTTGGTGTTTTTTACTGTACGCACCTTTAAACCACTGAGTGCAGGCGCCGCTTCATCAGAGAACAAGCTTAACAGCACGTTCTATCGTGTACATTAAAAGCCATAATGATTCTCCCTGCCTCTCCCGGGCCCAGCGATGTGTGTGTGACGGTAGTAACGAGTAGTTGCCCCATGCTTCCAGGTGTCTGTCTCCAGATGTCATACATTGTCTCTCTGCTGTTGTCAGGATGAGTGTGTGCCCTCCTTGTGTGGCAGCTGCCTTTCATAACCATGGCAACTCACTGTTTGGTCCCGTTTCCCCTCCTCCTCCTCCTCCTCCTCCTCCTCCTCCCCCTCCTCCGCTCTCTCCCTCGCTGATGCTTTCTTCCAGGTATCCAGCCACATCCAGGTCTTAGCCAGAAGAAAATCCCGAGAATTTCAGTCCAAACTAAAGGTAAGGAAGCGAGACCACAGTTAGAGCCTGGGACATTTTGTCGAGTTCACTCACATCATCCACCATCAGGAAGTCATGTTTGTGCATTTGTAGTTGATTAGAGGAGTTGGCTAATGACAAATGAGGATACAGAGAAGATACAGCTAATCAAAGTTCAACACTTTCTTATTTTTTTGATAATTTCAACAAAATACTTTTGTTATTAAGTTTGCTAAGGTTTAAAAAAAAAAAAAGGTTGCAAACGGTTTCCTTATTTGGATGTTTACTCGATGTTGTTAGCAGTTGATTAGTGAAGGTTGGCTAATGGCTGCTTTTGATAAACAGACTGTCAAAGTGCCAACGACACAAAATTAAAAGTTATCAAAAATGCAAACTGGAAATCCTGGCAAATATGTTTTCACCATCAACATTTTTGTGGGTTATTTTTCCCAGCCAAGTAGTCGTGTAGTATAGCAGCAGTGAAGAATTTGGAGGCCATTTGACATAAAGATTTTTAGGAATAAAAAAAAAAACTGCAGCTAGTGTCAAGTAATAATCAGGTTCACGTCAATCAATAAAAAAGTATGAAATAATTGATGCCTGTATAGACTCCGTTTGTAACATGATGCTCTCCATGGCTGCAAGTTTTTCAAGCCAAGCATTCTTTAGTGTTTTTAGCCACGACCGACCACCGTTTCCTCATTATCTCGTATAGCAACACAGCCCGCGAGATGTTTCTAGATAATCTCCACAACCCTTACAATAATTACCGCTGTTCACGGATTGTCGCCAAGGCAGGAATTAGGCCAAACGCTTGGTTAATGTTCAGTGTGTGGCCCGCTTTAATACCAGTTGGAAACTTAATGAGTGGATGTGGCTACTGGCTCGAGAGCCGTCTGAATCCTTTGCTTGCTTGTTAACTCCTGGCTTGGAAGGATGCCTGTCACAGCGGTCTCAGTATCCTAGGTGTCTAATTAGTCCTGTTTAGGTTTTTAGACACCGCTCCTCCTCCTCCTATGGGCCCCTCCCCGTCTTCCTGTCATTCTCTTATGTCCATACGTTCCCAGTCTATTAATCTCGCTCTCCTCCTCCCGCGCTCGCTCTCTCTCTCTCTCTCTCGTCCCTCTCTGTTGGTTGTAATTAACTTCGTGTAAAGCAACAAAGGAGCGCTTGTTTTTCCGGGAAGAGTGCTCGGAAAGCTGAATGGGAACACAGAGCCGGGCTGGGGTGATGTTTGCCGTCATAAAACAAATGACAGATGGTTCTTAAAGGCTGACTCTTTGAAACAGTATCTCTATGGCTAATGAAGGATTACATAACGCACTACAGTCGGGCATTTGATAGGTATGAAACGCACTGTATGCCCTTATGTTCCGGTCATGCGTGATTGTCAAAGGGGCAACAGGTCTAAAGCAGGGCAGGTCTGTTACTACGGCTGGCTCTGTACGTCAACACTGATAAGCCTGGTATAATGAGAGCGGCCGCGTGACAGATGTTTCAGCTGGATCCAGAATTATCCACCTATACATAACCTATAGCCGTGTAATTAAATTATCCCTCAAAAAACATTGGATTTAATGCCAAACATGAGGAACTGAGGAAAGAATTGTGATAAGACTACTGAATATTGCAGAATTTCTTTTCACAATTTCACACACAGTACATTCTAGGGCTGTGAATAATGATATGTACAAGTATATATTGTGCTACCTTTTTTTGAGAATGGACCCCAGGAAGAATAATCTCTACTTTGGTAAAGACTAATGGGAATCCTTAAATAAAGAAATAAAGATGAAGCGATACTGAATCAAATTTTTAAAATCCTGCCGTAACCTAACCTAAGGCTGAGGGTTTTTTTGTTCTTCCTTGTGTCTTCAGCGTTTCATGAAGCTGAAATATAATAAATGAGCACAACTGCAATGTGTAATAGCAGTTTTAGGAGGATATTTTGCTGACAATACAAGGACACAAACAATAAACAATAATATTGGTCACTGCGTTGAAAAGATAATCATCACTGCTTAAGCAGATCATCAGATAAATAAAATAAATAACATTGTGAATCACAATAATAATAATTTTGTCCAAGAAATTTGTGGGCTAACAATATCCATATCGTCCCATGCCTGGACAATACTGAATTGCATGAAAAAATAAATATATAATATTAAAATTGCAAATTGAATTGCAATTTATTTAGGTTTTTTGGCAAAATCGTGCAGCCCTAGTACAGTACATTCTTAAATTTATATACTTGAAAACAATTGAGTTTTTTTTTTTTGACCCAAAATATATATTTTGCCAACAATATGTAAATTATGACAAAATAAAAACAGCCAAAGCCTAAAATTCTACAATGTTTTTCTAAGTTTATTCCTCCTCAACAGTGTGACGTGTTTATGGAATCAAATTACTTTCCTTCGACATGGTTTCGAAGCAGCTCTCATTAGCTTTGATAAATTATTCAGAATCAAATCTTGTATAAATCTCTGATGGCTTTTACATTTGGTTCTTCGTAAGTGCCAGTGGTCATCAAACCCGGCATGTCCTAAAAATGTGTTGCCAACATGTGATAAGTCCAAGGTTATGGACCGGTCCATTTTGCTATTAGAGTATTTAAAATCAGAACTCATTCATGTCAGCCCTTGTATAATGTTATTATCTCTCCCGGGAGGAGGTATTACTCTGTGCCAATTAAATTGAGTGAAACTGCCAATTAGTGTTTCCTCAGCTTCAGACAGTGTGCGTCTAGATGTGACTTCTTCTTCTGCTGCTGCTGCTGCTAGTACAGTTTTCTTCAAATAAGTAAATTTGCACTTGATTCCAGGAACTACTTTCAAGAAATCTGCCTGTAAGTTTCCTTTTTCAAGTAACTTACAATTTTTCATTTAATTTTGAGTTTTTACTTAATTTAGGTGTAATAATCCTACCTCACTGGCAGATTTAAAAACATTAGTTGCTCAAATCATGAGTAAATTGACTTCTTTCGAGATTTCTGCAGTGTGAATGTCCAAATGTATTCCTATAGCTCTCTCCATGTTTATTATGACACTGGTAGTGTGACAGGCAGGTGTCAGGGTGTCAGTGGCTGGAGCGAGGCTCGGTCAGGACTGTCTTTCTCTGGATGCCTGTCACTGTGTCCAATGATTATTCTGGTCTCTGCCACAACAGCAAACATTTGTTTCAATAGATGGTTGTTTTGTTTATTTGTTATTGCCAGGGCTGGGAGATATGAAATAAAATATCCCCCACTCAAATTCAACAATCTTGTTTTTTTCAGTTCAGTTTTATGACCTTAATTTCTTTTTATAAACCTTAGATAAAGGTGAGACACTGTGTGTGAATATGACGAATAAATAAGTTGAAGATATCAATTTGAAACTGTAGATACTGGCTTGTTAATGGCTTGTTTCCATCTGGCCTACTCCACACTGCTTTGCTCTACTCTACTCTACCTGCCTTTGAAGTGTTTCCATCAGCCCACTTTGCTGCTAACTGGTACTTTAGTACCTGCTTGGCCCTGGTCCAAACCAGGCCAAGTCTTAGTCTGGCCAGCCACTCCTGCTTTCTTTCAATGTCTTTGTAAAGAAGAGGAAAAGCGTGTAGATTGGCTGGACAGGCTAACAGGTATTATCTTTATGAACATAAATATATACAGCACACAGCAAAGCATGTACAGTAGAGTAGAGTAGGGCAGGTAGAAACCAGCCATAAGAGAACAAAATCTATTGCAAGTTTTCTTTTATTTAGTGTTTTCATATAAAAAATAAGGCATTTTATGTGTAAAAATGGCCAAAATTGCGTATACTTTTGGAAACAAAATCTTTGATGAAATATTAGATACAAATATGTTTTCAGAGGGGGTTTTGAACATATTGTTTTGTATTTGAATAAACATTATTAATGAAAATAAATCTGCGAAAATCTTTTTGGGGGTTCACAGCTGAATAATAACGGACCTTGAAGTTATAATTTCTCATACATCTGTGGAGAAACAGTGAATCAGTCCAAAATCAAAAACCTGACTGTGAAGATTTGATAATTATTCATTTCCAGGTGAAACTTCTATGTTATGAAAAATCATAAAATTATATAAAAAAGAATACTTTTGCCTGTAGTGTTAAACATAAAACAAATGCTTTCCTCTCCGGTATCATTTACCACACACAAAACACACACATATTTGAGACTCAAAGTTGAGATTACAATTTTGATAATGATTAATTGCACAGGCCTCGTAAGACAAAAGGCTCATACATGTTGCTAATAAGGCTGTTGTTTTGACCACAGGACCAGAATGCCAAGGAGAAAGCCCTGCAGAGTATCTCATCCATGTCGTCCGCTCAGATCGTCTCCGCCACAGCCATACACAGTAAGCTGCTGCCTGGGATTGTCCGGGCCAGCTTCCCCGGAAACGCACAGGTACCACCCAGCACCTGCCAATAAATACACCACTGTCCAGCAGCTATGTGTCGCTAAGCTAATGTACCGTCTGTGTGCGTATTCAATTACAGCTGTGGCAGGGCATGATCCCCGGAGGACAGTCCAGCTCCACCGCAGAAGAGTGAGTCAGACTGACCTTTTACATACACAGATAAAGGAGCAGGTTTGATAAATACAAGTAAATAGAAGCACGCACAGGACATTACGGCTGCCCAATTATTGTTATGGGATTATTGGGTGATATCGCGAGAAGTCGCAATATATCACAAGATCACTGAGGTCTTCCCTCGGACAGAGGTAGGGCTGGGTACCGTTAAAAATAATCAAGGTACTACCGGTATCGAAAAATAAATTGGTACCGAAAACAGGTACCGGAAAAATATTTTTCTTTAGAAAGCAAATTTTGATGCCTAGTGGATCTAAAGAAAGTGACTGATCTGGATCTAAAGACAGTGAGTGAGGGATTTCAGCTCAAATAAATGATAAAAACACTAAAAGAAACAGTATTTTATTGAATAAATGATCATTATTGTTCTGTTTTATGGTTCTACAACAAAACTAAAAATCATGCACGAGGATAAATTACTCAATTTGAGAATATTAGTCTTGTTTAGAGCATTTTTGAGATTAGAAGTATTTACTACCGTCATCTACATTATTTGGCTTATTTCATACACATTTAAATAAAAAAGGAAATAAGTAGAAATCTATTGAAACAAGTCAAAAACACCTTAGAACAAGTGGTTAGAATCAGGTCAAATGAACCACTGAATCTTAACTCGTCAAAACACCTCAAATTTAGATAAATAAGATGAATTTGGGTCATTTAAACTTATCTAGATATTTACTTTTTTGTGTAGATGACAAATAATTTAGTATAAGTATCGAAAAAAGTATCGTTCAGGTATTGGTATCGTAAAGCAAGTATCGTTAAAGTACTAGTATCGAAAAAAAATGAACGATACCCAGCCCTAGACAGAGGTTTACACGTTTTTTGCCAACACAACAGAAAATAAAAAAGCATGTTACTTAAATTAACTAAGATTTAGTCATGATTTTACTACTTAAAGGTACACCGCGCAACATTTTTAATTTTACTGTTTACTACCAGCAATACAAAGCATTAGGGGTGTGACAATATATCTATTTTCCGATATATCGCGATACTTTGCGGCACACAATACTTTTTATGCTAATATTGATACTTTTAATGGCGTCATGCATATTAATTAACACCATCATGGATATTAATGAGGCGGCTGTGCTCCACTGCTTTCACAGTAAGTAGAGGCCAGTAATGGTCAATAACACAGTCAGGACAGTAGAGGGCAGCACTACCATTTTAAGAACTTGGACCAAACACTGTCACACAATAAGTAACTTTTAATGATAGGTTGGTTTCTTTGTTTTGGAAAGTGGTACTGTATATGGTTATGTAAATGTGATCTGTCACTATTCAAGAAAAAAATTAACAATACATATGACACAAATATAAATCATAAACAAATATGGAGCGTTGTGGTTGTTTATTAAGTAAAATGTTGAAAATAGTGATGTATTGCATGAGTTATTATGTCCAATATAGCGATTATCTCAGTATCCGCAGATCGTGAGGTTATCGTTACCATGAGCTTTGTATCGTGTATCGTATCAAATCGTGACCTACCCAGAGGTTCCCGCTCCTCCAAAGCATGTTCCTAATGACCAGCTAGACACAGAAATTATATTTTTGCAGTAGTTAATCAAAGAATGTATTTGGATGAGGACCTAACCTATTTACATCTCATATTTGACTGCTTTCACTGAACATCTCTATGGACCTGAGCTGGAGACGTCCTGCTCCCAGCAAAGGCACATCTTACCTTGAAGTGTCATTTTAGCCATGTATTTGCCCTTTTCTTGATTTTGTATTTTTAATTTTAAAAGAGCCTCACAGAAAGCTTCATTGATAATGGCAATAAATTCTATTCTGGTTCTGAGAAGAATTACTGTGTTGAAATGGTTTAGCAAAATATTGCAATAATATTATCGTGATGTTCTGAACATTTGTCAAAGATTACATTTTGACTCTCATATCGTGAAGCCCTAGACACTTCTAAACTGTGATCTATTTTATCATTTCAGTAGCTATATCTCGCAAGATATACTATACTGGAAAAAAACAGAGAAGTTTGGTTTATATCTTACACTGGTAAAGAATCCATAAAAAATAGACATATAACCCTCATTACCTGCTTTCTGCCCTAAAGATGCTGTATATTATGTTGCTATGAGGCGATGAAATGAAAAAATTCCAACCAAACAATTCTTAAAACAGCAAACATGATGTTAAAATAAGACTTCGTATTTTAAGGCTACTAGGGGTTCATTTTTCACAAAGATCCCGTGGCCATTTGTTTGACTCATTATTCACAAACAGCACATAATGCATTTAAAATGAAGTAATCGTTCTCCATAAAAGCCGCTGTCCTGCTGCCTGTAACTCTATCACAAGTCAATAGCGATGATGGTTCGGTGTTGCTGCTTTGTTCAGTAGCTCTCTAATACACCCTGGTTCAATGGCAGAGATGAGGTGATGCTGAAGATAATGGTAGGAAATAGACCAGGTCTCCTTTACTCAATTCAGTCTCTCTTGACCCCTGCGCTGCTGCCACTGCTCCCTCCTGACTTTAAATGACTACAGAGCATAATGTCACAACTATCTTCTTTTTAACGCCTGTGTGTCTGTCTGCCCCTCTCACAGCATCAAGCCCTTCTCGCAGCAAGCCTACCCCGTTCAGACGGCAGGGACCACCACCATCCCAGGTGAGCGGGACCACTGGATCATAATTATCTCTGTTCTGTGGAGTGAACACGCAGTTCTGTGGGCTGCCATTAGGGTGACAGGTCCTCCATGGGGAGGGCATTGTGTGAGCTGCAGGTTCTGGTCTGTGGTGAATGTCGACTGGAGAATAAGAGCGAGAGGATGTCTTCATCTGTGAGTTCAGGGATTAGGACTCAGTGCAATCAATAGGGATTTTATTTTTCAGTTTTTTGTGGTAGATAACGTAGCATTACCAGCAATTTATTCAATTCTTGAAATGGGAGAAATCATGAGGCTAACCACAAGATTTTACTTTTGTAATTATGGTATTATTAGCAAAAACACATTTTATATAATGATAGCATAGAGCAAATACACTGCAAAAGCACTCAATACTCTAGTTTAGCCCTCATCATGAAATACATCTGTGGTTTTCAATCTGGAGGATCGGGAGAGCTTATCAGGGGGTACTTAAAAAAAAAGGATAAAACTGAATTGTATTTTTGATTATTATGCTCAAAGAAAAAGCTATTTAAGGCATTTTACTGTAAAGAGTGAGAGTCTGAGAGTATTTAGCATATTTTAACTGATAAATAGGAGTTTTAGTCATTCACTTTCTAAATAAGCAAAAAACCATGGAGGCAGGGGGTACTTGGAGTAAGAATGAAAGACCCAAGCGGTACGCAGAAAAAAAGGTTGGGAACCACTGAAATACATGATTCTTGTGTTAAATCCACAGTTTTATACTTTAGTCTTCTCTGATGTCAATGTTTCTGAACTGTTTTTGTGCACTAACAGCTGAACACTTACCCAAGAAATTGCAAAAACTGTCGGGATTCACACCGTTGCTAAAACATTTTTTATCTTGCACCATATTCTGGAGTAACAAGTGCACAATGGTTTACCCCGATGGATAAAGCGAAGACATAATAACGTGTTGCATTCGGCGCAGGCTACGAACCCCCCGCCGCTGCCCAGACGCACCGAGAGCCGGCGTGGCACGGCCGCTCCATCGGCACCAACAAACTCCGACTGGTGGAGTTCTCCTCTTTCCTGGAGACGCAGAGGGAGCAGGAGGCAGTGAGTAAAGCACACACACACACCCACCCCAACACACACACACACACACACACGCACACAGGACACAATGGGCTCTGGGTTTATGGTCTAAACAGAGATGACAGATAGGATTGCGTCGCAGAGCAGCCCTGAGTGTGGATAACCTTTGTAAAGCTCTATCTGGAATAGGCCCAGTCTATCAGTCATCCCGCCAGTGCGCCGGCTCAGTGTCATCTCTCAGCTTCACACTCAGACAGCTGCCATTCATCTTGCGGCTCTTTGTGTGGACAGTAAAACCCCCTCCGTGCTTTTATAGCTGCGCACATCACCTTCATGGTAAATGTAAATAAGTGTAGATTTGTCATAGCGCTTAATATGGATTTTGAAGAGGGTTGGTTGGAAAATGCTATATTCGCTAAAATGAATTTCTGGATTCTACGAGCGCACTCTCCATAAGCCCCTCCCTCTGCCCATTTTAGTAAGAACAAAAAGAAGAGCGATGCCATGTTGTGCTGTTAGTGGATCTTCAGCTGACTGTGCTCTTTGATAGAGGGATAAGAGGTCATGAGGAAATTAAAGCATTTCCTGGATACGCAGGGACTCAGGAGGAGCTTTGGGGAACATGTGGTGCTTTTCATGAGCTGCTGCTGCGGTTCTAAATATAGGCACCGATTCAAAGATTACTCAAACATGCGCGAGTAACATTGTAAAGATGGTAAAAAAAAGTTGATTTTGCATAATACTCCCCCTTTAACGTCTTAAGCCCTGCTGTGTATACATGGAAGGCTTTAACAGCTTGTAAAATGTCTAAAATGTTCGTATTGCTCTCAAATGATATGAATGTCTATGGGGATAATGTAGATGTGAACATTTTCAAGAAAATCATAGTGGGCCTGAGTAATTGAGGTTGAAAGACAGAAAATATGAATTCCGCCTAAAAAAAAACCCACATATTACAGCAGGTCAGCAGCTTGTTTACTTTGTAAAGAAGCAAATAAACATCATAAATAGTAACTACAGCTAATTATTGACTTTTTACCAACTGTTTATCTGTAACAATAAATAATTGAAAAGTTATTGAGGTTTCGATTTAAAATAGTCTAGGCAGAATCCCATTATAATAAATAGGGCACAATTTGGCACCTTTTGGCCCAAAAAATTCAAATTTGTAATTTGTAATTGAAAATTTTGGATCCTATTTATATATTTGGTCATAAAATACAGTTTTTCCAAGAAAAAAGTTACACTTTTTTAAAAAATAGTTTAAAATAAACAAGGATTGTCTCTAAAAGTGACAAGTCCCCAAAAATGGGGACACTAGGGCTTAAGAGGTTAATAGACTCTTAATGAGAAAATGTCGAGGCTAAGGTGTATAAAGTAACTGTAAAGGCTTTTAGGTGGTGCATCAAATACATTCAGCATTTTTCCCATCATGCCTCACGGTCTGTTACCTCTTCCATCAGTACAACAAGCACCTGTTTGTCCACATCAGCCAGTCGAGCCCGAGCTACAGCGAGCCCCTGCTGGAGTGCGTGGACATCAGACAGATCTACGACAAATTCCCCGAGAAGAAAGGAGGCCTGAAGGAGTTGTTCAGCAAAGGCCCACAGAACGCCTTCTACCTGATCAAGTTCTGGGTGAGTGATGCAACACACATAACTTTGACATTTGTTTGTGCTGGGCAAAAATATTGTTGTGGTTAATTGATTAAATATACTACAACAAGGTACAGTTGTGGCCAAAGGTTTGTATTTTACAATATAAATAACAAATGAAATATATTTTTGGGTGGTGGCTTGCCGTCCAATGGTGAGGTCTCAATGACATATCAGAGAGACACTGATGTATACAAATGCTATACTAAATTGACTTTACCAAAGATCACTTTCTTTGGAGTTTGTTCGGTCAAAACATGTGCCATTCATTTGCGATTAATCCATTCATTATTTTTTGATTAATCACGAGTTAAATCTTTAATTTTGACAGCCCTAGTTTTTCAGTAAACCTGTTCACTTCCTCAAACTAAACCAGATTTAAACCAGGTCTTAACTAGGGCTGGGTATCGTTCATTTTTTTTTCGATACTAGTACTTTAACGATACTTGCTTTACGATACCGATACCTGAACTTTTTTCGATACTTATACTAAATTATTTGTCATCTATACAAAAAAGTAAATATCTAGATAAATGACCCAAATTCATCTTATTCATCTAAATTTGAGCTGTTTTGATGAGTTAAGATTCAGTGGTTCATTTGACCTGATTCTAACTTGTTCTAAGGTGTTTTTGACTTGTTTCAATAGATTTCTACTTATTTCCTTTTTTATTTAAATGTGTATGAAATAAGCCAAATAATGTAGATGACGGTAGTAAATACTTCTAATCTCAAAAATGCTCTAAACAAGAATAATATTCTCAAATCGAGTCATTTATCCTCGTGCATGATTTTTAGTTTTGTTGTAGAACCATAAAACAGAACAATTATGATCATTTATTCAATAAAATACTGTTTCTTTTAGTGTTTTTATCATTTATTTGAGCTGAAACACCTCAGTCACTTTCTTTAGATCCACAAAG
>OMNZ01037861.1:14055-27049 GCA_900303255.1 Lesueurigobius sanzi | reverse complement strand
AACCATGTGAATGGTTCAAAATTATGTTTCTCTCATCCTTGATTGTGGAGCGGGGGGAGGGGAAAGGGGGGAGGGGGGGAGGGGAGGGAGTTCAGCTTCCCGATGGCCCTGTGTACGAAACTGTTCCTCAGTCGATTGGAACTGACCCGTAGATTCCACAGTCTCCTCTTTTACATGCAGTTATACCAGAAAGGCTCAGGTGAAGCCAAAGATATCACCAAAATAGACATTTCATTATCCTAAATGTAATATTTTGCATCAAAAGTAATGATGGTATAGAATTAATGTAAGTACATACGGATGGGCCAATGTGTTGAGTTGGTAGGTTGATAGGTGATGGGAAAATAGGCTAAAACAGAGCCAAGTTGACTGACTTTCTATAAACTGCGAGTCCCCTGCCCTGAGCCCTACGCTCAGCTGCAGCAGTGGGCGGAGCAGACAGACCTGTGCGCAGTAAGAATTTCTCAATGAAACTATGATAATCAGCGAATGTAGCGCTCTTGCCTCACAGCAAGAAGGTCCCGGGTTCGATTCCCGGCCCGTGCTGCCTTTCTGTGTGGAGTTTGCATGTTCTCCCCGTGTCTGCGTAGGTTTCCTCCGGGTGCTCCGTTTTCCCCTACCACTAAAAACATGCTGGTCTGGTCAGGTTGGTCCACAATGGCGGCGCACGGAGTTGCAGCGGCTCTGGACCTACCCTCCATTTGATCTATGTAATTTAAAGCGCTTTTTTTTTACCTTTATTTCATTTATTGGGCTTTGGGTAAAAGTCCACGGCGAAAAAATACTCACGTGAATGCGCTTATGACATTATGCACATGCAACATTTGTCATATATGTCTTATATTGGCAACTAGAGCAAGAAGGTAGCTTCTAGTTAGCGTGTGAATGAGGCTGGGTAAAGAACCTAGAGCTCCCGGACCCATCCATCAGGGGTGAGAGAAGAGAGAAGAGAGAAGAGAGAACCATCGGTAAATGAGATCGCGCCCCGGACCCAGAGAGGCAGAGTCCCCGCTTCAGCACCGCAGAGGTGTGGCCATCGCGGGGCCATCGTGTCCAAATTTAACAAGTAAAAGAGATTTAACTGATCACAAACTGTCATTTTGTTGCGAGGATAATGAATGGTAGCGAGAAAATGGTGGATTTTTGGATTAGTTGCGGGAAAGTTGCGGGGTTTGCTTGATTTAGCATTAATAGCTGCTGTGTGTTGTGTGCCTCAAAAATTACCCTCAAATGTCTCATCAAAAGAACTAGTACACTGCCAAAAAAAAACAACAATGTTAAATATTCTGAAAATGATCTGCATATTGCCCTTGATTTGAATAACTAATTCCAAAAAGTTTTTCACACAAAGAGAATAACAATCTTATTTCAACTAAATTAATATTATTTTGTGTGTGATTAGATTTTCTTTTTATTTAAGACTAAAATGGCCACACTGGCAGAATTCTTTAAATGAGTTACTCTGGGAAAAACACAAATTTAAAGAAAATTAATTCTAATGTCTAGATTTAGTCTAGATTTCTTTTTACAGCTTAGTCTACTTTCCTTTTACAAACATAGTCAGGTAGAAGGGTGGGGGATTGACTCTGTCTTATTTATTGGAATATACTGTATATTTATTGGAAATTAAATGGAAATCGCAAGGGCCCCATGACATACAGTAATTCCACTTGGGGACCGGTGAATGCTTGGGGCGGCCCTGTCCATTATATACAGTATATTTATTGATCACTTTTAGGGGCTCCAACTTGCAAACCTATCCATAACTTCATACTATCCCTCACAATAGCCAAAACAATACTGCTATACTGGGAAGACAAAACCAAAATCTCCATCAACCACTAACACATCAGCACAATAAGACCTAGGACCTCTTTTTTTGCAATATATGAAAAGCTGGTTCCTCTACTAACCTCCCAATCTCTCACAGCTCTCCCCCACTTTTGTGTAATGCGTTTTTTTCATGTATTTGTGGAAAATGAGATAAAATTGAGATAATTTTAATGACAATAAATTTCTCCGGAAAATACGGTACTTAAAGCTTAACGGTTCTCATCCAGATCCATTTATTGATAACATGGAGCAGGTTTTGTATCGCTGGCAACAGTGTAACTCAAAATGCTACGCAGTGTTGCTTAAAGTATAAGAAAACTACTTCTTCCACCGGAGACAGAGCATGTGAGGAGGATAGCTGTCATCAGACACAGAAATACAGCAAGCCACACCAGATACTGTATCTTATATGTGAACAATGATGGCCAAAAACCAAAAGCATGTAGTTCACCTTAACCTTAACCTTCAGCGCCTTTGTCTCAAAGTAGCAAATACAGCAATAGGAAAAGGATATAAAACAGCAGTTTCTTACCTGAAACGATGAACAGGAAGATGAGGAGGAGCGCAGGGGAAAAGAGAGAAAAAAAATTAATTAGTGGGTTGTGGAATACAGTGGCTCAGATTCATAACAATTTTATAAAGAATTAGTCAGCCACAAATCGACAAGAAAACAGCCATCTCCTGTGAGAATATGATTGTTCAACCAGCCTTTTCCAAGCAGCTCACCAAAGGCTTTCAACATTTCTACAAATGCTTTATGAGTCAAATTTAGATGCATTTTTTTAATTCTGAGCAAAACATTTCCAAACATTTTGGCAGTCCTGTAGTTTATTTTTTTCATCTGGTGTGGTTCGCGTTCACAAAGCATTTTTAACAATAGAGCTAAGGCTTTAAAATGTTTTCTGTGCCTCACCAGTAGAGGGCGCTGTGGTGGGAATTAGCCAAAGACCGGACAGTTGGTCAGAGATCTGTCTGTATAAATATGGAGTGGGATTTACTGTATGTACAGCACCGGCCGACTGAAGAGGCAGCTCAGGCAGAACTGTGTGGAAAGTAAACTAACACCAACCAGGTGTTTTTGAGCATCGTCCTGACATCGATAAACCACTGGTGTCTGGGATAAACAGCTGCTCCACGGTACAGGATTGTGTTTATGTATGTAGCTTCTTACTGTTAGAATAAGGTCTGTTTCTTTCATCAGAGAAAAAAATAAATTTCTGCTGTTTTTGATCCGTTTAACCAGAGCTAATCTTTCTGACTTTGTTGTACGAGTAGACATCAGAAACGAAAATATATTCCCGCGTTGTCAAATCTGTCCTCTCCTACTGTCTGTCCGTGAGACATTTGACCCGATATCAATCACTGTTCAAGTTTGTTTTGATGTGGACAGTCACATGACCTCACGGCGTCAGGCACTTCCTGGTTCTGTTCCGCTCTCTGGTGCAGTTACATTCACAAATCAAACGGTTCAAATCAGAGTCCGCTTAAACCGGACCGAGACCCGTGTTTTCAGCCGGACCAGGATCCGCTTCTTTGGCCCGGATCACAGTCCGAGACCACATTCACATCACCTCAAGCGAACCGTGCCATCAGACCAAACGCGCCAGGATTCAGATCGAGAGGGGGTTGTGAACGCATCCTAAATCTAAATAATGGATTGAACCAGGTTTAACCTCTTAAGACACTAACGTATGTGTTTTACGCAGCAAAATATTCAGTTGCAAATTAGTGACAGCTGATGTGGGATTATCCATTTCTGTTATTTGCCACATCACAGGGAGGAAAAAGGCCTTTTTGTGGGAAAATGTGTGTGTTTTCAGGCGTAAATTCATTCAAACCTATGGCAACCTCATTTTATTGTCAAACAACATGATTTATTTTTATTTCACTTCCATCGTCATCTCTAAACTCTACCAAATGTGTGGACACCAAGATTAGCCATGTACACCTATGATGTAAAGAAATTATTTTTGGAGAAAAAGGCCTAGGGCTTAAGAGGTTAAGTGTATTTATTTTGTTTTGTTGATATATTAGTTACAAAGGTTTGTTCAGAGGTTTGTTGAGGGGATTCTTGGATGTATTTTTTGAATAAACTAGTTATTCATGAATAAATTCAAATATGAATGAATGAATGGTTGGAAAACCAGTAAAGAACGTAGAGTAATAAGTGTAAAAATGTATTTTGTTGAATCAAGCCTGTTTTTTTTTGGCACAATATATCAAATGATCAGTCTGGTCCGCTTTCTCTGTCGCTTGTCTTCAGGTCAGTCACATTTTTATGTGTATCTTGTAAATATGACGTGTATATACAGTATTTTGTTGTCACATGACATGTGTCACATGAGTGGCTGTCACTTTAAATGTGGTGCACACCTGAAATGCCTCATCAATCAAACCTGATGAAGACTCTAGCAGTCGAAACGTGTCGTTAAATTACTATTCAAACCTGATGAAGACTCTAGCAGTCGAAACGTGTCGTTAAATTACTATTCAAACCTGATGAAGACTCTAGCAGTCGAAACGTTTCGTTAAATTACTATTCAAACCTGATGAAGACTCTAGCAGTCGAAACGTGTCGTTAAATTACTATTCAAACCTGATGAAGACTCTAGCAGTCGAAACGTTTCGTTAAATTACTATTCAAACCTGATGAAGACTCTAGCAGTCGAAACGTGTCGTTAAATAAATTACTATTCTTGCAGATTCAGAGTGCCTCAACTTCTCATCTTTTTGTAAATGAATGGATTCATTCGGACATTTTGAAAAACAAGATAATTGTACATCCGTTATGCCAATGCACAAAAGGAAATGATAAACATGTACATGTCCAAACAGGAGTGGGAAGAAGTTAAAAAAAATATATAAATATATAATCCCGCGCCCTCATACAACTCTGTCTTACAAAACAAATATCAGCTTTCTTCATTAGCCGCGTTCAAGCTAGCGCTCGTTAACAGTTTTTAACTTTCATCGCTAACATATTTAGCAAAATAAAATAAAATTCAAATTTCGACTTGTTTTCCAAGGTTCTAAATTCAATAAATCCGGCTAGGAATTTATTATTGAAAAATCCCTCTGTGAGCAAAAAGTCATTTTGAGAAAATGGTCTTGAAGTTACAATTTCCCATTCAGTTCTATGAAAGTAATAACACACTCCTTATTGTAAACCTGTGTAGGTTCTCAGTCGTACAGAAGTTGTCCATCGTAGGGAAAAATTCTTCATCTGTACTCTGTAGTTGAGGTGTAGGACGTTTCGATCTTAGTCCAAAGATCGTCATCAGCTTAATAAAGTCCTGAGCACAGTGTGGGTCCTTATTGTAAAGATTAGGATATGTATTTGTTCCCAGGTGAAAGTTTATATGTGAAACTGGACACATTTCCCCTCTGAGATAATAAAGTTTATTCCATTCTGTTCTAAAATAGAGCAAACTGGTCCAAAACCTGAATTAAAAAAACAATGCCTGCCGTGTCTCCACTTAACTGCTCAAATAGTTAGTTTTTTACCCCCACTTGAGTAATTACTTGGTCCACTACTTTTGTAAAATAGTAGTAAAGTATCTCTTGAGTAAATATTTTGGCGTTTCCACTCCCTTTTAGCACAAAAGCTGGACAACAAGCACCTGATGAGCACGTCGCCCATGGTTCACACAAACAGAAAGCCATTACGCCACAAACCTGCTGTGCTTTTGTCCAACTTCCAGACTTACACTTCTCTCCAAACTTGGCAAAAGACACTGATTGCCAAAGCGGATTGAAGTCGCCATCGAAATAACAAAGCGCAAAGCCGAGATGCGATCTGGGTGCGGAAAGCCATAATCGGTACGGGCTGAGGTGCACAGACAAAGTAAGTTTGCTCTGAAGGGGGGCACAAAATGGAGGCCGCTGTGTTTTTAATATAGTCGACATGGCACTCCCGTTGCGCTGGGACTGCCTTTTCCAGCCAAGGACCCTCTCAAGGTCTAGAGCGCTACTACCTCGCTTAACCTCCTGAAATGTCTGCCCGCAAACACTTTCGACTCATTCTCAGAGGGGGTCGGAGTGGCCACGCATAGTTTCAGGAACGGCAAGAGGGAAGGTTCTCAAAGCCAGGGAAGAAAGAAAAGGGCAGTTGAGAGAAAGAGTGCGAAACTGCCTGTTTGTAGTGGTTTCTGGTATGCTATAGAGATGTCACAATTTCATGAATTTGAATTGTGATTATTATGAGAGGACATATCCTGATTTTCTGATTTTTCACCGATTTGGTAGAAAATACAGATAATTTTGCTAAATCTTTCAAGTAATGTCTAAATGTAAACAAAAAAAGAAACAATGTTTGAACTTTTGTCATCTTGCATCATATTTTTACTTAAAAAAAAAAAAAAAAGATCAATCGTTAACTAATCAATTACTAAAATAGTTGTCAAGTAAGAATCACAGAAAAATGTTGTATTCTCTGTGAAAAAGCTATGTTGTCTCTAAAGGCGTTGGTTATAGAAGTTTTTTGGCAAATATTTTCGCTCTGATTGGTCCAAATATGAGATAAATCTTGGACCATAATCTAATAAGAGCAGAAAGAGGACTGTGTCGCCCTCTCACTTTCACAATCCCAGACTGGATTTTAGCTTCTCATATGGATCCAACCATTTTTGCACCTTTTCTCCGTATAAAGACCAGCATAAACTTTTCAACAAGTATACGGGTCCTTTTGTGAACATGGAGGAACGGGAGTCAGCGTCTCTTTCCTCTCTCTCCCTCGCACTTACGCTCGCTGCCTCTCCCTCGCGCTCTGTCTCTCTCTCTCTCTCTCGCTCTTTCTCTCTCCCTCACACCCATGCACGCTCGCTCTCTCTCTCCCTCGCTCTCTGTCTGATCACAGAATCACAGTATACCCACCAGAAAAATGAAGACTACACGACTGGATCCAACCCCTGTTTGGATCTATAGGAATATGCTAAGAAGGCTCTTTGGTCTTTTTGCGTGACTGAGGGCACGCACAAAGACCAGACAGGTACGCATCAACTCGTCTAAGCTCAGGTAAGAACATACTGTGTCTCAGTATGGAAAAACGGTGGCCTGTTCCTTTAAATCAAAGCAAAAGTGTATTACCACGCTGTAGGGGCCAATCCAGGCCAAATCCTTATCAGCCCTGGTGCTAGTATTTATGAACATCACGTTATCCTCATCATTTGACTTCATGAAACTTCAAAACATCAATGCACAGTCGCCCTCGAGTTCTTTGGCCTGTTTTTGAGATTTATATGCATGATATAAGTAAAAAAGAATAATAATTTCAAAATAAAACAAATAGGAACTAAATGGGTGTGATTGCATTCCATACATATGTTTCGCAAGTTTCACTTTAGTTTTTACAATGCAGTGATAACAAAGGCAGCGCTACACATGGATCTTTTGGATTAAACACTGTTTCTCCAGCCTTCATCGGTGAGTGTGCTCTGTTCGGACACCCACACACACACTCATGAGTTGTAACAGTGGTTTACCGTCCTAAAATTCAAATGTTCAACCAAAGTGAGCTTTTATAATAGCGGTAATCGTAAAACTGGTTACTCTTGCTCCATCTCTATGCTCCTTCATCCATTATTCTGGGCTGGAGTGAATCTATGAGCAGCTAATGCCTGCTCAATCAATTCGATATTAACTATTGTAACAAAACTTTTTTTTCTCATTTCCTTTCTTGAAAAGAAAAACTTCAAAAGCAATAAGTGGTTCCGATTAGGCACGTTTGGCAGGAGATCTAGCTAAGCGGTTCCTTGGTATTCGGGGAAAAGCCAGTGATGTTGATGATTTCTGCTCCCCACGGCTTGGCCTTGGCCTGGATTTGCAACAGCCACTTTATATTTGCTCAGTTTATTGGCTGGAGTCTGGGTCACGCTCCCGCTTGTGCGCACACACAGAGCAAATAGAAACGGGGAGATAAGAGAGGAGAGAGGAACAGCGCAGGGATAGATGCACAACTGCATTATTAGGCTTTATCTTTTTAATATAGAAATATTTATGGACTCAGTTGCAACGCTGTTTTCTGTAATAACTTGCAATCGGCTTCAGGAAGGATTTATACCCTTGCATGTTTTTTTGTTTGTAGAATTGTATTTGTACTTCACTCAGGGTAATATAAAGGCTGCACCTTACCATATAAAAAATATACCACAAATCCCCATTTAATGATTGTTTAAAAGTGGGAGATTATAGGGTCATAAAATTAAGATCAAAACATTGTTCATCTATGCAAGTCATTAAGCCAGATAGAGATTACAGTGCATACAGTATAACATTACTGTAATATCAAAGCACAATGTCTCTTGTTTAGTTTGCTCACAGTCCAAGGACTGAATTTCAGCAGGAACTTAGAATTAAAAACATTTTTACATATAAAAAACACATGAAATTTCATGAACATTTCCCTTTTGAGCCCAGTGGCTTCACTTGTGATAATTTCTCTAATCTGCCGTGAGCTACTTTTATCCTTCACTAATTCATCTCTCATTATATTAAGGCTGCAACTATCGATTAATCTATTGATTATTTACTTTGATTAATCGAGTAATCGGATAAGTATTTTATTAAAAAACTATATTTCATGTCTTTAGAGCAGATTTTGAAAGGAGAACCACATTTCTGATAGAAATAACATTAACAATCTCATTAGTTTGTCCCTAAAGACACTGATTTGTCCTGACTCCTGAGAACCAAAATAATGAATGTTAAACATTAATAACTTTCACATCATCTACATATTAGATTTGGACATGTTTACATGACATGATCTGTGGAAAAATATTTACCCTACCTTTTAAAGAGACAGGGTTTTTGTCAAAAATACTAACTTATTTATTTTCTGGCTCAAATTAGACAATTCTGCAAAGAAAACGATTAATCGATTACTAAAATAGTTAATCGAGTACTCGATTAATCATCGATTACTCGATTAATCATCGATTACTCGTTGCAGCCCATCGATTACTCGTTGCAGCCCTACATTATATACTTAGTATTACAGTATGTCTGTAAGAAAACACAGATTACAGGATAAATGGATGCAAATCTAAATATAATTTGTGAGCAGAATCATGGAACATGAATTTGGAAACTACCTTGTGTTAAAACGTGTGTAAAACTCTCAAAAGATGACGATGGCTTGATTTTCAATCCTTCAAAATGAAGGACAATGAAGGATGTTCTGTCACTAACAGAGCATTTTCAGTTATTGTAACCTCTGGTGCAGCCTGACTGCTGTTGGGAGTAGACTGTGCATATCATATCTAGCAGAGATGTTATTATTATGAAGCAGCCTTCTCTCTCTTCTGCTCTGCTGTGGGGAGCTCAGCTGTGGCCCCTCCTAGAGATGATCTTCAGAGCTCGCTTTTGCACCGTCTCCAGAGGGCCACAAGCTTGATCCAATCACAGATGCTAATCATTAAATGACATAGTAATATAGTTTAAAGCTATATTTTTGTGTTGTTTTGTAAAAAAAAAAAAAACACAAGCTACATTTTGTTGGTGTCACCGTGTTGTTAAAGGCACTATTCCTGATTTGTCTTTTTTACTACAACTTGCAGGGTCATTTTTTAGGGTCACTGTCACAGAAATGCAGCGATAAAATCGAAATAACGGAAAAATCCAGATTTAAATTTAGTTTTTTCTAACATAATAACATAATTATTTAACATAATAGACAAGATTTGAGGGGGATTTTGGATATCTTTTTTAATAATCTAGTAATTAGCAAATACTAATACTCAGTACAGTACAATAAATCAGGATAGGAATTCAATATTTAAAAAATCCATCTGAACATTGTTATGTCCTATACTGGGAAGTTTGGAATCTGTAGGAGTTAATTAAAAAAAAATAATTAATTAAAAAACTTAATTTGCAGAAAAAAGGCTTTAAACTTTTGTAACGTTTACACATGCGCAAGTTCTTCTTTATGTCTTTTCTCCCAAGGCTTTTCTTACAAAGGATATTATATAAGACATACAGCATCTTGTTTTGGAGTTTACGCACACCACGTGGATACCAAATATGTCAATATTCATGGATGGATACAGGGGTGAGAGCAGTGAGAGGTGGGAAAAAAAGGCACAGACACTTCCTGATGTGTAGCTCGGCAAAATATCATAAAATATTTATTTATTTATTGTTTATTTGGATGGGACAGTGCATGTTAATGAACACACATGAGAACCATGCATGTAAACACACCACTCCAGATTGTAGCCTTGGGCTGATTTGCATCCGTTGTCCCACACTCATACACACAAACTCACTCTCATTCATCCTGATCTATTGTACATGTTTTTAGTGGTAGGGAAACCGAGCACCCGGAGGAAACCGGAGCAGACACGGGGAGAACATGCAAACTCCACACAGAAAGGCACCGTCCTGGCCCGGGGATCGAACCCGGGACCTTCTAGCTGTGAAGCACGAGCGCTAACCACTGTGCTACCGTGCCGCCCGATAACCATCGTAAAGGGTGAGTTTGTTCTTTTTTCTACTTTGAACCCAAGACGTTTCGGGACAAAACAAAAAACAATTGCCCACCGCATGCCAAATCAAACCTTTCACCTGCCGTGTCTCGCTTAAAAATTTCAAAGACAACAAATGTGAAGATGTGAACATGTAATAAATGGTTTACTTCCTGAGAATCTGGCAAATACTCCTGCACATGTGCCAAGTCTGCCTTCAGCTGGAAACAGCCCCGTGCACACCAACATGTATTTACTTGTAAGTGGGCTTTAGAAAGTCAGCACTGGCAGATGAAGGTGGCGGCAGATGGAGGATCACCTGACTGCTCGGTCGTGTAATGACAGTGAGCGCGGTTGGCAGTGTGGCGCGGCTGGGGAGACGAGTCGTGCCGATTGGCTGACTGGTTCACCGACCCCGCCTTCTGTTAACAAGGGCACACATGTATCACAGTGCTGTCTTCACTCTATACCCGGGCAAAGAGAACTCCCAAGTGGGTAAGAAGCAGTTCTAATGAATACTCTAGAGTATACTGGATATATTGACAATGTTTACTATACAGACACAGACACTCACTCCTCTGACAGGTAAAAAATAATATGTTCCAAGGTGTCACTTTAGCCTAAAGTGTTTCAGACATTTTAGTAGACTGATTTTGACAAGTGAAGGGCGGGCACCTTGAAGAACTTCACTTGATTGGCTCTGCGGTTGCCATGAGAACGTACGGCCCGAATACCGAATATGGAATTGTTTCCAGGTGTGCGCGGATCGGGAGGTCTGGGCATCTCGGCTCAGACTGCTGCCTCCGCGACCCGACCCCGGATAAAGCGGAAGAAAATGGATGGATGGATGGATGGAATTGTTTCCAAAAAAGCAAAATGTCGGTGGTTCAAATGCTAGCATGAATTGGCTTCATTAGCCCGCGCTGAACACATTGGGGAAAGTCACGTGGGCTCCGTCCAGCTCTATTCACGGTCTATGGTTTAAAGCCATCACCGGGCCTGTTTCTGTGCTCAAAATGTGTTCATCACATGGTATATTAGCTAAAAATGAAGGCTTGTCTTTGTTTTTATAGGTAAGCTGCAGAGGGCGCCCCTGGCCGATTCAAAAAGCAGACCAACACAGACTCCAGTCCTGAAGAGTCTTTCTCTTCTTCTTCTTCATCATTCCCAATTATAAAATATAATATATTATTGAGCCACAATATGATTATTTAAGCGAGGGGCTGAGCCTGGGTGACTCCAGTTCCCTTAAGCTTAACCATAATGGGCTGACCTCCAGCTGGATCCTTATAGCCATGAACATGACTTAATAATCAGAAGCAGCGGTCACTGTAGTGGTTGACCCTTTATCTTCACATGGACTTCACCGGAAAGGCACACAGTTCTTGACAATAAACATCCCTAGCAGCAGTTAAGTCTATGGGTCGATTGCCAAGGGCAAATAAAGGACCATAAAGATGTATTCTTCTCATCAATGCAACCATCACGTGCACCTACTACACAGGGACAATAGAGAGCCTCTTGACCAGTGTCTGCTCTCCATGTGGCTGCAGGAGCTACAGAGAACAGTGAGAGCAGCTCATCTCCACCAGAGTAGGATCATGCTGCTATTTTACAGTTTGTGCATACTTTTCTGTGAGATGAGTTGCACGGTTATATTTTACCAATATCATCAACAAGCACAACAATAACACTGCATAATGTAATCTAGGGTTTAGTCAATTTTCTTAAAATGAGTGTATGTATTGCATGAATTGAGTAAGCAAGTCAAGGCAATCTGCCAATGGGGCAACTTTTTATACACTTCTATAAAACAAAATAATGGATAAAGCCAAATTTATTTTGGATTTTGTTAGCATAATAGCTACAACGATTTGTTCAGAGGGGATTTTGGATATCATGTTTAGTTTTTTAATAATCTAGTTATTAGGGAATACATCTGTAAAAGTTAATATTAATAATCTCAATAAATCAGGCTAGGAATTTAAATTATAAAAAAACGCTCAGAACAAACCTTGAGAATATTGTTAAGTCCAAGACTGGAAAGGTTAGAATCTGTAGGTGCGACTGAAGTTAAACTGAAAACGTCTCCACAGGTTTTTCTTAAAGGATACAAGCTGTTATTTGAAGTGCAAAATACCTATTCCACTGGCAGATTTTTACTTGAAATATTTTTTATTATTCTTTAACTTGTTAATATCTAACTTTTTTGCCGTTTATTACCAAAAAATGTATACAGTTGTGCTCATTACATACCAGTGTTTCCCATTAATAACAGAGACTATGGCGGCCCCCCATGGTCTAATTTTGTCCAGCATAGTCTAAAAACAAGCTAAGCAAGACACTGGGATAGGAAATGACAATGTGTGTGCTTCTTGTCTGAACATAAACATATAACATTAACGATACTGTTAAAAATGTAATTTTTAACATTTTTATTTTTGGTTTCTAAGATCACCATATAAGACTTCAATTTCCCTTTCAAACTGTCTCAAAATGTATATTTGAAGATCACCTATACCACCATAATCTCAAAAACAGAAACTACTCAAATGTCCCTGATCTAATGTGTAACATGACCTTCAACAACTACAGGACAATTGTTCAGGAGCAAAGAAAAACTCACTTCAGCTGAAATACAGGACTCTCTGACAAAATTGGACTCTCTGGAAAAAAATATGTTTATTTGCAGAGGC
>OMNZ01037861.1:0-14035 GCA_900303255.1 Lesueurigobius sanzi | reverse complement strand
ACTACTCTGTTTTTGAGTAACTAAAACTAACATGACTAAAACTAACATGACCTTCAACAACTACAGGACAATTGTTCAGGAGCAAAGAAAAACTCACTTCAGCTGAAATACAGGACTCTCTGACAAAATTGGACTCTCTGGAAAAAAATATGTTTATTTGCAGAGGCAGAATATGCAAACTATTGATCAGGGACATTTGGCTAGTAACCATGAGTGAAATTCTATGAAATGCATACGTTTATATACATTGACATTCTGTGGTTATGTAAACTGTAAGACTATGATGTAAGGTGTTTTTTCCATGTTGTCCACTAAAGAGATGTTAAGGTTGTTGTTTTTTTCAATTCTAACAAAAAATAATCTAAATAGCACTACCATCAGGCATAGAATATTGCATATTATTATGTATGAATGTGTTTCCTCCCAATGCCCTTCTTTGGTTAGATTAGATTAGGTTAGAATAAGCTACTGTTATGGCTATGGTTTGATTGGACTCAACAACACAATGTGCTGCCTAGTAGATGCGTCTCATTTCACAGCAGCCTCAGTCAGAGTCACCGAAACACATCCCCAAAGGCTTACAGTATAAAAATACATCTGACCTCTGCAGAATGCCCTGAGCCGACCCTGAACGCATCACGGCTCGTCTGTATAGGTCCTGTGTGGAGCCTTGACCCGCTGCCTTTCTCCCACTGTAGTCCCAATGCACCGTTCAAATTATGTGTTCACTGCGCAAAATACCACCCAGGATCATTGTACAAAACAGGTCGATGTGCACATAGAACAGCCTTATCATGCCAGCAGAAAGATGTACGAGTTTACAAATCGGTATCAACAAAAACAGAAAAGTGACTAAAGGTTTCTAATGACTAAATACAACTAAATATTAAACAAGTTTTCAATGGAACTGATATATTTTTCTCACGTCATCTGGATCTGATCTAATTTCACATATGCTTCATGTTCATAGTTGTTCTTTTGTTTTGTTAGCACAGATTAAACCAGTAAGGACAGCCGTTGTTGATATGTTTGTATTAGTAGTTACTCGTGCTGTATCTAGCAGCCAATTATTTTCTTGGTTGGTCATCGCCATTGCTTGGAAGGTTAATCAATCAATGTATCTTTTACGTAATTAGGTGATGATCTGGCACTGTTGACTCAAGTAAACAAAGAAGAAAATGGCATTAAACACACAAGCTAACATTAGGTGAAGATAACTACAGGCTTTGTACAGTACTATCGCCAGGAAAAGACTTTGTTTGAAATTGGTGACTGTGACAAAATGGCCGTGACCTGTGGGGTTCCCCAGGGGTCAATCTTGGGACCCCTGTAATTCAATCTATACATGCTTAATGTGTCCTGCCACAACTATGCATTTACACTCAGATCTGAGATGGGCGAGTAGCACAGTGGTTAGGGCTTGTGCTTCACAGCAAGAAGGTCCCAGGTTCAATCCCCGGGCTTGAGGGGGCCTTTCTGTGTGGAGTTGTATGTTCTCCTCATGTCTGCGTAGGTTTCCTCCGGGGGCTTTCGTTTCCCCTACCACTAAAAACATGTACAATAGATCAGGATGAATGGGAGTGTGTTTGAGTGTGTGAGTGTGGGACAACAGATGGAAATTAGCCCATGGCTAAAATCTGGAGTGGTGTGTTTGCATACATCATGTGTGCTCATTAACATGCACTGTCCCATGATCCAAATAAACAAACAAAAAGATCTATGTGCCACTAGCGGCAGGAGAACAGGCCTATAGACTCAGGCTGTCACTGCATGGCACAGATCAGTGTGTGGATGCAAAATAACTTCAGAGAAAACTGAAATCATCATCTTTGGCACACAAAGAAAAAAAAGAAAAAAACATTTACCTCGAGAATCTCTCTCTCTCTCTATACCCTAAAAATCAGTTGAGAAATGAAATCTAAAAACTGAAATGCTAAAAAGCAGATGGGCAGCACGGTGGGGCAGCGCTAGAGCACTCACCACTCTACAAAAAGTTCCCAGGTTTGATCCCTGGACCGGGTAAGGCCTCGTCTGTGTGGAGTTTGCACGTTCGCCTCATGTCTGTGTGGCCTTTTGGTATGGCAACGATTCACTGTACAATTAAATACATATTTCAATATGAAGGTCGCAATTTTGATTCGATTCAATATATTTAACGTGCTGAACAAGTCCTCAAACTTTGCGGGGAAAGGATTTCTCACAGGCAGCGAGCTCAGTGGTGGCTGTGTGTCACATAATCTGAAAACACAGAAGATCTACAATCATTTTCATCGATTCTAATTGAACATACAGTATTTGCATATTAAATTGGAGAAGGCATATTGAACTATTCAAAATAATACTGAGAATTGTTGCATCCCTAATGACTTTCCCCCGATTCCTACCAAAACCATGTACACTACAGAAGAAAATATTTTGCAAATGTAGTCTCCAATATCCATCCATCCATCCATCCATCCATCCATCCATCCATCCATCCATCCATCCATCCATCCATCCATCCATCCATCCATTTTCCAGACTTCCCAATCCACGCACACCTCCTCCAGCTCTTCCTGGGGGATCCCAAGGCGTTCCCAGGCCAGCCTAAAGACCTCATCTTCCAGATCTAGGTCTTCCCCGGGGCCTCCTCCCAGTGGGACGTGCCTGGAACACCTCTCAAGGGAGGCGACCAGGAGGCATCCGAAACACATGCCCGAGCCACCTCAGCTGGCTCCTTTCGATGTGGAGGAGTAGTGGCTCTGTTCCGACCTCCTCCCGGGTGACTGAGCTCCTCCCCCTGTCTCTAAGGGTGCACCCAGCCAGTGCAAGTCTCCAATATGTTTTCAGAAAAGGGAGATGAGAATGAGTCACTGAAAACAATCGAGGCAGAACTATGGCTTTCCTCATTATAAAATTGGCTTGCAAATAATAAAAACAATACGCCGTGTCAAGCAAATGAGCGTGGATGACCGCAAACTACTTTTTTCTTATAAACCATGGGTGTAAGTAAAATGTTTGTTCTCCTAATGAGTCTCTCTCCTATAGTTAAAGCTGGCACAAACCCACCACACACATTCCACAGGTGCAAGCGTCTCTGTGTCTCTCCGCGAGGCATTAAGTGGCTGCATATTAACGCGATGTCTTCCTCTCCCTCCTAATGGCACCAGGAAATTGAGGCTTCTAATGACTGTGCCAGGGAAATGGTTGTAGTCAACCACAACAGTTCCTCCCAGGAGCACCCGGCCTCCTGTTTAAAAGTGCTTTCTAAAAGTGCAGCCCACGAATACGATCACGTCAGGCGGGGGCTCAGGCGTTAACCACCGACACGAAAGGAAACCGCAAAACAAAGTCATGAATCAGGGTTGGACATTATTGGCTGGCTATTAATGAAAGGAAGTGGCCAATGTGGAGCTCTGTGGTAGGGAATTTCATTGCTTTTCTGAAATAAACTAAAGCCAAGATGGATATTATTGCTTTGCAAGATTTATGAGAGACCTAAAATGGCATCAGATAATGTCAATGTTTTATTTCAACATGAGGTTTAGTGGATTTGATTAGTTTTGTTTACAAGACACTAAATGCCATTGACTGCAGCTTATTGAACTGATTTATATCAAGGGAAGGAAGGATTATTTGGATACAGTGGGGCAAAAAAAAGTATTTAGTCAGCCACCAATTGTGCAAGTTCTCCCACTTGACAAAAATTAAAAATATTCACAAGATTTGTTCGGAGGGATTTTTAAGTATTTATTTTCTTAGCCTGATTTACTGAGTTGTGAATCCCAAACAAGGCAAATTTGAACTTTTGCAGATGTATTCACTAATAAGTAGTTTATTAAAAAACTAAACAAGATATCAAAAATCCCATCTAAACAAATCTTTGTAGCTAATATATTAACAAAATAAAACCATATGTTTGAATCTGGCTTTATCCATTATTTAGATTTTGTCACTGAAAATATAGGCAATTTGTCATTTTTACACATAAAAGGACTCATTGTTATATGAAAACATAAAATGACAGAAAACTCATATTTAAGTCAGTAATACACAGCAAAAGTTTCAAATTAATATCACTCAATTCATTTTTTTTCCCCTATTCATTCAGTGTAGGAAATGAACATGTATTTTCAAACTTTAAGTGCAAAAATATAACTACTCAAAGAAAGGGCAAATCTACTTCAATAAAATGTGACTTTTTTGCTGTGTAACCTCGAAATCGATACAAATGCTACAGAATGCCAATTGAATGAACCACTGCATATTCATGAATTCAAGTTAGTCGGTTTAGTTGTCACACTTCAGTTTCCTGTCATATTTCCATGCCCTGCAAATGAGCAGTCTGAACCGAATCTCAATTTTGAAACCAAACTTTAGCCTGGAACACCGGCTCAAAAGTACATCGCAATTAGACATTTCCTAAAATTTCATCCCGTCCTACTTCAAATTCTAACATTTTGCTACCTGCCTAATTGGTGGACTGACAAATCTCCATCAGACAGCTGCAGCGTGGGTGCCAACATTTCCCGGCAGCGTATGGCAGTGGAAGGGAGAGCCGCACCTGAACGCTTCACCCATCACCTGACGGGACC
Source organism: Lesueurigobius sanzi (assembly GCA_900303255.1). Lineage (NCBI taxonomy): Eukaryota > Metazoa > Chordata > Actinopteri > Gobiiformes > Gobiidae > Lesueurigobius > Lesueurigobius sanzi. The sequence goes on along the minus strand of OMNZ01037861.1, from coordinate 9,461 downwards.
CGTACCCGCGGCCCAAAAGGATGATGCCATTTCCCGGGGCGCGGAGTGAAAGGATTCAGCGCAAATAAATACCGAACCTCCGGATGGATAATGGAAACAAAATCCATGCAACTGTAGATGTGGATTGCGAGGTAGAATACATTTGAATGGCATTACGGAAGGTGCCAAATGAAAGGGAAATGATCAGTGTTTTCATGATTGGAGGCAAAATAATGGCAGGGTTTGTTAAGAGCTGACGCACAATGGCACAGAAGGCGGACGCGGGAAACTATTCATTCGTAATCAATCAATAAAGTATGGCCCTATACTTCTTTTTTCTACCACTGGAATAATACTTGCTTTGTCCTTTAGAAACAACCTTTGTACACTGTGCATCCATCAGCAAAGAAGCAGAGCAAGCTGTGTCCTTGAGCAAGACACTTCATCCACGTTGTCTAGCGCTTTGAGTGGCTATAGGTAGAAGTGCTGCTACAAAACATAAAGGGGGTCATTTACAAAGAGTTTGCTCATATGCAAAACGAGAAGCATGTGCAAAAGTGGATCAGAATCATTTAGCGGTATGTCTTTTTTATTCACGCAGCATTCTCTCATTATTTATGTGATTTAAGAGTAATACACACCAATCCAAATGCCAAATTAGGTGCAACATGCCCACAAAATATGCTATTTTTTAGCTTGCAGCCGCTATTGAGCTCCTTTTTCCTGATTAACCCCCATAATAGATATACAGTTGTGGCCAAAAGTGTACATATCCATTTAAGTTTACATCACGATGGATATTATCGTCCATCGTGATGGTTGGTTCACCATCACGATGGACGATAATATCCATGGAGAGCCACCATCGTGATGCCTTGCTGCCAGGAAAATTGTTGAGTAGTAAAGAACTCACTTCAGCTGAAATACAGGACTCTCTGACAAAAAAAACAAGACAAGATGCACAATATGTAAACTTTTGATCAGGGACATTTGGTTAGTTTCTAGTTTAAAAGTGTAAACAAACAGGTTTTTTAACAATAAATGGCTTCACGCGACCACTAACCATGAAAAAGGTTTTTTGTTATTATTCATATTCTACAAAATGCATGAGTTTACATACCCTGACGCTCTGTCTGGGTATGTAAACTTATGAGCGCAACTGTACTAGCAGGTCAGTTGTTGCGTACACTCTTGTTAGTGAGGGTAGAGGGTAGAAAGTAAAATGAATACATTGTCTGCAACTTATTATTGAGACCACCTATCAATACAGTATGTCCTTTATCTCATTATTCTGTTTGTTCCAGAGAGAATCCAGGGAAGCTCAACCCGCTGGTTGTCACTACAGCTATAGAGTTTGTCTAAATCATGTTAATGATATCCTGAAATATTGTGCCAAAACCAAATTTAAGAAGTGTCAAAGACAAATACCTTCAACTAACCCTCGGCATCAACATCAAGCGATAAAGCGGCTACTGACTTCCAGACCAGGTGTAAAAGACGGCTCAGGCTATAAGAGGAAAACCTATAGCCTTAACAAACCCAACCTGGTCAGGATGTATTATACCAGTAATAACCTTATTGACCTAATGCAAAAAAATGTTTAAAATTTTTGAGTAATTTAGCATAACAACAAATTCCATGATGGTAATGAACTGTCAAAGTGCTATTTCGACTTGGTTTTTGGTCAATTTCTCTGGGCCTAAACATCTCCCATACTTCTTACATGTGTTACAAGTTGATACCATGTGCTTGTACTCATACTTGTACTCATTGACAGAGAGCAACAAGCTGAAGAATTGTGTGGAAACTCACTGCAGCTCATTTGAGAGGTTTCCCATCACTGCTTTCGCTACCTCTTCAGGACTCTCAACTCCAAAGTTTCTTGTTGTCCATGTTAACTATAAAAAGTATCATTATTGCAGTATTAGGCGAAACCAAACAAATTTACAAATGTTCCGTCATGATATTTCCTAATTTCATTCTGTTTTAGCCTTGTTTGGTTATGATTTTGTACTTGTATTAAGTCTTGTTCTGGCACAATACGGTTCGCTTAACCCTCCGTTGAAATGGCTCAGTAACAAACCCCATGAAAAGAACCTTTCCAAATGCTATATCCCAGATTCCCCTCACATCATTCAGCCCTAAAAAGTACGCTAGCTCTTCAAACTCGCTTTCGCGCCCTCGCCCCAGCCCCTACTCGTGCCCATATGGCGCGATCGCATAAATAACATTTCGTCTGGGTTGAAAATGCGACCGAATGCGAGCGTTCTGCCCACTGAGTCCGCCATGAGTCAGTGCCGAGCCTTGTCAGTCATGCGAGGAGCAGTTTTTTTTGCGCTCTCGGCCGACACCCCCAGCGGCACGTCCACTTTGCCAGCACGAAGCGAGACATTTAAACATTTTTACCGCCGCCTGCCCCCATATCCGGACACCACTTTCCTGCACTCCTTTGACTTTTGGAGGTTTAGGAGAGCGCTGCCTGTTCTAAACTTCCAAACGAGACATGAGAGCCAGTGTGTATTCAAAGTAGTTATATATTCCGTCCACTTATTCTGCATGGGCAAATCGGTGCTTTCCTGAATTTCCAGTTTTGCATGGAGGATGTCAAAGATGGGAAATGTGTAGATTGGAGTTTGGCCTAAAATATACTTCGACACACAAAGGTGCAGTGTGTTGTGAGGATTAGAAAATGGGGTAGAGCTTTACCTTAACGGGCCTTACCCAAAAACAACAATGGTACAACTTTATTTTGACACCATTTTCAGAAGGTATGCCAATAAATGTTGTAGAGGAACGTGGTACAATGTGGAACAACAGACTTGAATGGCAATGGGCTACGTGCACGGGATGTTTTTGGCGAACTTCCAGTTGGCCAGTGTAGGGTAAAGATCGCTTCATGTCCACGTTTAAACATGAATTAAAAGTAAACTATGATTTGAAAAACAGAACAAAACTGAAATAAATATCAAGCAAAGTGGTCTGTGTAGGTTCTCAGTCGCACAGCAGTTGTCCATCGTAGGCAAAGATTCTTCAGTCTTCATCTGTACTCCGTAGTTGAAGTGGATCTTTGTCCACAGATCTTCCTCAGCAAAATGCACGACAGAGATGGTTTCGGTCTACAGTTGTTGTTGTTGTTATAGACCGGTTTCTGTCTAAAAATATTGTTATAGACTGGGTCCAAATTAAACCTGAGGCCACTATTGTGATTCATGGATGGATTCTCTTTTTAAACAAATATGGCTTCTTTGACTCCTCTCTCAACCCATCTATTTTCTGTCCTCAAATGAGTGATTGGTGGCTTTGAGATGGAGATGCACAGCCGACTGAGGTCCACTAGAGCTCTATCTTCAGTACTATAGAGTACAGGTGAAGACTGAAGAATCTTTTCCTACGATCAAGCAAAGTCTGTTTCCTAAAAATGAATTCAGATTGTGGTGCTATTTTACCATTTGTTAGCATCAAATTAGCTTCAGGCCTAAAATATCTACATTTGGGTCTCTGGTGAAGTATTTAGACCATGTGTAATGTTTTTTAGTAGTGGTTACCCAACAGCTGCATGTTTAAAGCTACGCACTGCTTAAATATTAATTTATTTCAAAAGACACAAGAACAGTTGTTAACCTATAGGACCGGGAATGCCAAGTTGTCCTGATGATTTTCTTCCATATTAAAAGGACCAGGGGCTGAACCTCCCAATTGTACCCCAAAGTAAAGCACTACTTTCTAACAAATGTCAGTGGCGTGCATCATATTTGACCTAATGGGGGTTTGGAGGGGACATTTGTAAAGGAACTGATTCATTTTCAGTGCTTTCTACGTGTAATAATGTTCCTCAGTTGAAAGAAAAATTACTTCAATAAGTTTAAATAAGAGAAATTACTTAAAAAGTGCTTGGATTTAGATTTAGATTTGTCTTGAAATAAGAGCCAATGGGACAAAGGTTAATTTAAAAAGCAAAACTTAAATTGAGACAAAAATGTCCATGGCAAGTAAGAAATACTTATATCAGTGTAAATGCTTTCAATGGAACTACTTTTAAGTAATTTTCTGAGAATTATTCGTGCCAGCGTATGTGTAAGAACGTTTCTTGGGGGCCAAATGATGAATGAAAATGGGCCCGATTTTGCCCCCGGGCCTGACGTTGCCAATGATAGCAAGATAACAGGGTGTTTCTAAGCAACAAACCGTGCACAGCGCCTATTATAAAGTTTGCTTTCAATCCATTTTAATTAATAATAAGGTGAGATACTGATGGTGAATAGGGACACATTTTAATTGAGTGATGTGAGGACAAAAATGTATTCAATCATTTTATGTTTTCATATGAAAAAATGAGGGATTTTATGTGTAAAGATGTTGATGTTTGAAAGATTTTTTCACAAGAGATTTTGGATGTTATAGCCAATGAATCTGTAAAATGTAAATGTTTTTGGGGTTCAAAGTCAGGACAGAATTTGAATATTGAAAAAAATGTATTGTACACGACTGCAAAGTTTGGTGTCAGTATGAGCTACTAAAGTGCATGTTAATGTTTCGGATCATCCCCATGGTCTTGTGTTCCAAACCTCCTTCAATGCATGAGACTCTGGCATTAGTTTAGCTATTCATACCTCAGTGTTCTCCAGAACGTTCTTCTGACTCTCGTGTATAATTACAGAACAAAGGGGTAAATTCAGCACCTACAGCAGCTTAATGAGAGGCACATGGTGGTACTCGACAACACGGCACTCCTTAACAGAGCAGTGCAGTCCCACTTCAGACTGATTTATCAAGCGCATGCATATGAATAGCCCAGATTAGCTGCTATGAATAACATTATCAAATTCTGTCATTGTGTTCTGTGCGTTATCACACGCTTATACATGTGCCATATGCTGTGCCAGCTCACTCCCTCATTTGTATGCGGCGGCGCCACTCAAGATGGATAGAGTCCCGCTAGTGAATGTGGCAGCGAGGGTCCAACCTGCCACACTTTCTTTGGCATCCAGGAAAATGCGACTTAATGTGGTGAGAAGACTCCGGGCAGCACAACACAGTGGACAGTTCGTCTATAGTAGTCAACGTCACACTTCACTGGGCAAGTTCCTTCCCAAGTGGATTGTTGGTCGCACTATTTAAAAGGACATTGAAGGTCCTTTATTGTTCAGGCTTATATATAGTTAAAAGGGGAGTAGAAAATAGACTTCTTAGAGCGGTCTACCAGTGTTGTTTTCGTCAATGATAGCCATGACTAGCCATGACAACCTTTTTTTCATGACGACGTGACAATGAAGAGCTAAAAACAGCTCTTTGGTGACTAAAACATGACGAGACGAATAGGAGTTTTCATTGATGAGACGGAACGAAAATGTAAACAGGCTCGACGTTATTAACGGTCGTCCACTTACCCCAGGGCAAATAAACTTCGGACAAGTGCGCTCTCCTTGCTCTTCCCCAAGGCGCAGGGTGTCTGCTCCACTGGGGCCTGTCATCCATGTGCACGAGCACAGGTGGGAGTGTATGAGGGACAGCGTGGAGCAGAAACTGAGTTCGCTATGCTACACTCGCGGTTAGAAAGTAGCTTTGTTTGTAGCAAAGAGCTAACGTAAAGCTAACAGCCACTGATGTATTGATAAACCTGCAGCACATTCTCATGCTATGACTAGGGCTGCAACCACGATTATTTTGGTTATCGATTAAGCGGCTGATTATTTTTCATGACTAATCATTTGACTGCAAGAGGTGGATGGAAATTATGTTTTGAGCGACTTTTTATCAACATGAAGCTAAAGTGACGCTATTTGAGGACATTTGATAGAGTAAACTTAAAGGTAATGTAGAATGCAAGATCTGTAGAATGCTCACAATATGTGAACATGCCCTTCATTTGAAAGCTCAGAACCTCTAGAATTCACTCTGGGTTGGTGAGAGAGTTCCTTTCTATGATCTAACGGGTTTTTCCATAGAATCTGTCAAATTACATTTACACTTTAAATTTGTCTAATATCTGGGACAAAGTGAGAAAAAATATTTCACAAAAAACCAAAAACATGTTAAAAATAATGTATGTAATTGTTGCTCTGTTTTAGTCTGTGTATATCGCAGAAACGATTCATCGATTACTAAAATAGTTGACAACTATTTCAATAATCGAATAGTTTCAGCCCTAGTGAGGCGCACGGGAAGCCTATTGGGGCATGGGGGGCTGAGGGCTGCAACGTATGTGACGTCACAGTCGGCGGAGTGATATTTATAAGAGTACAGCAGCCTACAGGGAAATATCAAAGCTGAAACCTAACGTGAGAGGTAGACATGTGCTCTGATAGTCATATAGCCTATTTATAATGACTTTTTTTTATTGTTTGTGGGGCAGGCTGTGTTTCTGCACAGCCCCCAGCAGGGGCGGCTGATGTACTGAGTGGGGGGTCTGCAGCCCCCACAGCACCCCACTTCCCGCGCCTATGGCCCTAGTTATGACCCTGTGATCCCGCCCCCTCAGCTGCATCACTGAGGTTTATTATGCATACGCTTTATATAGCCATCTTTTTAAGTGTGCAGCACTGAAAAAACACAAACTAAAAGGATAAGGGATAAAATATAAAAAGTACAGTGCCCTGGGGACAGAAATAATATCAGATAGCCTATTTGTCTTTTTTATCAGTTAGATTAGGTTTGTCAGAGATAAATGATTTGGCTGTTAAAATGTAGCTTCTAAGAGAATATACGGCAAATGACTGTTATGGCAGATTTAGAGAAGTTAAACTATAACTAAAACTAGACTAAAACCTTTTTGAGTTTTCGTCGACTAAAACTTGACTAAAACCATCACATATAGAAATTACTAAAAAGTGACTAAAAGACGAGCACTTTCGTCTAAAAGACTAAAACTAAAACTCAAATGGCTGCCAAAAACAACACTGCCATTTACAATGTTACAATGCTGCTCCTTCAATAAAAAAACAACCTGGGGTAGACTTTTTAAGCTTTATTTTGTTGAACATTACTTACCCTGACATTCTGCATAATTTCATAGAATATGAATCATCACACAAACACCTTTATTTCACTCATGGTTAGTGGTTATGTTTGTTTATGCTTTTCAACTAACTAACATACCAGCCAAATGTCCCTGATCAAAAGTTTAGTAAGTAAGTACATTTTATTTATATAGTACCTTTCACAGACAAAAGCCACAAAGTGCTTCACAACACGGCTTAAAATACATATACAAAAGGACAGAATAAGAAGGCCAAGACAACACCAAATCAAAAATAGCCCAAAAGGAAACTAAGAAAAAACTTGAGCAAAAAGGAAAGTCTTAAAATTGCTTTTAAAAGTCTCAACAGAATCAATGGATCGCAGAGAGAGCAGAAGATCATTCCAAAGCCTGGGAGCAACAGCCTGGAAGGATCGGTCTCCTCTGGTCCGAAAACGAGTGCGTGGAACCATCAGCAGATTCTGGTCCACAGACCTCAGAGCCCTCGCAGGGGTGTAAGGCTGGATCAGATCGCTAATATAAGAAGGAGCCTGAGCATGTAAGGCTCTGAATGTTAGAACCAAAATTTTAAAATTGATCCTGTAAGACACAGGCAGGCAATGAAGCTCTTTGAGAATAGGGGATATGTGAGTCCTCCTATTTGTGCCGCTGAGAATTCTCCCTGCAGAATTTTGCACTAGATGCAGTCGAGACAGCTCCTTCTTGTTTAGACATGAAAACAAACTGTTACAATAGTCTAAACGTGAAGACACAAAGGCAAGAATGACATGCTCCAAATCGTCCCGTGACACCATTTTCCTGAATTTTGAGATATTCCTCAGATGAAAGAAACAATTCCTCGTCAGCTGTTTACAGAGCTGCACTAATGAGCTGTCTTTGTTAAAGATAACTCCCAAGTTTCTAAGACTCAATTTAGCAGACTGGCCTAGATCACCCAAATACTGTTTGATCCCTGCAATTGAGTCATTTTGTCTGCATTGAGCTGGAGAGAGTTTTCGCTTAACCCTTGTTTTATCTCCACCAACCACTGGAGAAAGGAGTCAAGCTTCTGAATCTCACACAGCTTAAAGCAGCAATAAAGCTGGATATCATCAGCAAAGAGGTGGTAAGAAACGCCACTAAACCTTTGGAGGATCTTTCCCAGGGGGGTCAGGTACAGCAACAATAAGACAGGGCCCAAAACGGAACCCTGAGGGACACCACACAACAAATCTGCAGACTCTGAGCTTAGTTGGTTAGCAGTAACACTGAAGCTACGCCCAGACAAATATGAAGTGAACCACTGGAGAACTGGCCCCGACAGTCATACATGATTGACTAGGTTTACTAAGTAGAGCAAGAAAATTCCTAGTCTGTGACACCTTCATTGACAATGGCCATAAATTCTATTCTGATTCTGATATTGTGCATCTTGAAACAAACATACATTTTTTCAGAGAGTCCAATTTTGTCAGAGAGTCCTGTATTTCAGTTGAAGTGAGTTTTTCTTTGCTCCTGAACAATTTTCCTCACAGTTGAAGTTGAAGGTCATGTAAACATTAGATCAGGGACATCTGATTAGTGTCTGTTTCATTATGATTTTAAAGAGTTAACTCAGTTCTTTGACAATAAATGGCTTCGCACAACGACTAACCATGAGTGGAAAAAAAGAAATAGCCAAAAGATTAGAAGGGTATGTAAAGTGAAAAGGGTATGTGAACTTTTGAGCCCAATGTACATTGCTTCTAAAAATGACACCAAGGCACATTTGAGTCTGGAATTGGCATAAACAAATCCAACATAATTCAAAACTAGAACACAACAACAAGAAAACCCCTGGTCCTCACTCCACTCCTCCCGTTGGACACAGTTTTGGACAGACAGCTGGAGACGAGTGGAGGACATCAATAAGGCGTTCATTGTGAGTGTGCTGACAGGAGGAGGCAGGCCATTTTGTAAAACTGCTGTCACGTCGATACGCTCCATAATAGTAGTCAGCCCACACAGCTAAAAACACTCACTTTTTCCAAATGTGTCATTCACACATTGCGGAGATCAATAAAAACTCAACGCAATCAAGTAGGGAGAGGCACCAGGACAAAAATATCGGACTTTTAAATGGATGCTTTATTATAGATTTGATAACCTTTTTGGACAACGTTTTATTCACAACTTAGAGGTTACTATAATGCTATGGAAGGGAAAATGTGTTCTTTGTGTTATTTTTTGCTTCACCTTTTACTTTTTGTACACTGTCTGAAACCCTTTGCTGGCAACACTGATGGAGTAATGCCCTTTAAAATACCAAATGTACTACTATAACTGTCAAAACAACACTACAAGTGACAAGCAATTGAAGTTCTGAAATAATCTAACTGAGTAAAGCTGGTATCTATTTTCTGCTATGGATATTCAAAAGTCTGTTTTGGCACTGGCCATGATACATTCTTATCAGTCGACCTCTACATAGTGAACAGAACTTGATGGGGTTGAAGGTAAGTTCAAGGGAATTTTCTTAAAAGTAAGA
>OMNZ01037848.1:0-18448 GCA_900303255.1 Lesueurigobius sanzi | reverse complement strand
CTGTTCACATTGGGGCACATGCTTTTGTTTTGTTTATCATTAAAAAAAACATGATTAATACTGCCTAATAATAAATATTTATTATCCCATAACTAAATTGTTACACCCTTAGTAAGAACTATTTTATGTATTGGATAACTCCAGTATAACAACGTTGCTAAAAATGATTTTGTTGTATTCAGAATAAAAAAATATTGTATGGCTCTTACAGAAATAAATTAATACATGTGACTTTTTTTTGGCTCTTTTAGCTAAAAAGGTTCCCGACCCCTGGCCTAAACTCAAAGTAAAAAATAAAAAAATGTAAATAGAAAAATTCACCCTTAAAATATTAAATTTAAAAATAATTCAAATGCTTAAATTGAGTGTGACATTCGCAGTGAAAAATTCACAGTAAAGTTCCTGGACATCAAGACCTGAGCAATTGATCCAGAGACTGAACAGGGGAGACACAAGATGTTTCCTATTGGCCCATGTCTTTTGTGGGCGGGCTTAAGTTTGATAAAGGTCAGTTAGACCGAAACGTTGCTGAAATAAAACTTCATAAGAATGAGACAGTGTGCAGGAGTTTTTTCTTTCAAGATAAGTGGGCGGGATTAACAAATGAGGAAGGCGGGGCTAGGGCTTTGATGAGTCAAATTTCTGTTTCCTGGTTGGTTTTGACTCACTGGATTGAGTGTCACTGCAAATTTACACTCTGAATTCAGACTGTTGTATTTACGGGCTTGAAAAATAATAAAGTGAATATTTAAAAGGTGACATTTTCATTTTGAATGTAAAAAAAAAACACTGAACTGAAAATTTTGTGAGTGACGTTTGGAGACAAAAAAAAGTCTGTGTTAAAAAAAGACATTTAAAATTCACAATATGATGACACAAAAAAATCTTCCATACACAAGTGGAACCAATCTTCATTATTTCTTCATCTCCTTCTCAAAGCTAACCTCTCATAACACCACACCCACATTATTTGCAACACTTGCATATTCTGGCATTGTAATGTTTTGTGGACACAGAAGAAAAAGCTGGACTCTATACTATACAATAATAGAGCTTCAGAGTGATGTGATCTTATTCAGGGAGACGAGCTGATGCGCTCTGCCCAAGTGGTTAATGCAATAGAACCAGACGTCTCATGGATTCACTTTTTTTTCACTTTTTTCACACTGAGTGAGTTATGTGCATGGGATTTCAGATGAGGTGGAGGTATTTCAAGTGCATGATGTTGGTTATTCCATCAGACATTGAAGATCACATCACAATCACAAGACCATTGCATTTCAAGAGCTTGCCATACTTTTTCTTGCCTAGTGTGCACACTTTACAACAAAATGATGAATAGAAAATATTTGTATGTTTTTGATGAACTCTTGGAAACAGCAGTGTTAAGAAATGTCACGGTTTTAATTCACCTCTGGCGTTTTTGAGAAGACATTATTGTCCATTATTTCATATTCCTATATGAAATGGGAAAATACACTTTGGTTTGTTGCCTACATAAAGTGCTACAAACAAAAGATACATTTTCCACGATGTAATCTTGAAGAGGCAATGCAGTGTGTGGATTGTTCTTGAGTATTGTTGTGCTTGTTATTTATCACTGTGGTCCAGAAGTCAATAGTAAAGGCAACTTGCAACCAAGAGGATGATCAAACCATACCAAATGTTGCATTTTGATAGAAGTACAATGTAATAATTGATCGCTCCAAAAAGCAAAAGATGCATTCTGAATAATGTATTAATTTGGTTGAATAATGAAATCCATAAATGGATCGCTACAGTTATAATATTCTCTAATCTATGTGAAGGCATGTTTTACATTACTTGAAATGCATTAATTGTTTAACTTCATATCAACCTGAATTCAATAAACAGCAATGTTCAAACTAGTCCACTGAGTGGTGCTATAAAACATGTTTTTGTGTTGCAGTTTGAGAATGCTTCTATGGAGGACCTGACACAACTATGACTAAACAATTAAAAGGAAAAAAAATAAATGTATATAAAAGGGCAATAATATAGTTTGTGTGTATTTGTTTGCAATTGAATTGAGCATTTAAATAAGTATAACATTTATTTAAACATTTAACTGTTTATATATTTATTTATAGTTTTGGCAGTCTCGGTCCTCCATTACCCTTCAGGTAATCCAAAGGTGGTAAATCAAAACCTCATACACAGAACAAGTGACAGGAGAAAAGGTTTAATCTTGTGCTCTTTTTTTTTTGTTCTCAGTGTCACTATTTAACTGGGGAAATATCCATATAATACACATTGTACAATTACATAAAATACATAGTATTTACTATTTACATGAATCAGATACCTTTAAACTTACACATTAATCTACAGCAAGTACAAGACTGTTCAAACCCATTGGCACTAGAAAAACCTGAAGCACTAGTGCTATTACATTTGATCCAAGACATGTGCATTATCTTACAATAAATATTCATACATATTTTAGAAACATCATGGGTATCTATCTAGATACATATTTTAACACAAGAGATGGACTGAGATATCTCATAAAAGCTGTGTCAAGTGTTCTGGAAATAAACGATCTTGAAGTTTGAAAAGGAGCGATGCATGTTGATGTTTTCAGTCCAAAGCCGTGTTCTGACTGAAGTCTCTGGTCAGCAGCAGGATCGCTTCTTCTCAGTCGGATCACTGACCAACTTCACCGTCTTCTCTTTTTCTCTGTCTTCACGGTCTTTTAAAATTCTTAACAGCAAAGCAGAATAGACAAAAGCTAAGTTCCAGAATAGTACAGTATGCTTATACGAAAGTGTATAAGTCTGTACTCACCTGGCCATATGAACCATGGAGTCCAACACATTGTGTCCAGAGCAGGCGCTGCATTCAAAAAATGTCATGCAACAATCCTGAAAGAAAGCAATTATGAATATTCTAACCATCCCTGTTCTTCACTGACGCAGACCGATAACGATATACTAACCTTGGCAAGTCGTTCACCCATGTTAGTCTGAACCTGTCGCTCTGCTTCCATGTCTGTTTTATTTCCTAAGAGCATAATGGTTATGTCATCACCTGCAGCCTCCTGTACAGATATAAGAGGAATCCATTTAGGGAGGCAGAGTGACAACATGAATTACTATTTGCTGACAAACACAAACAAAACATAAAACTAAAAATATGCTTTATTGAAGATAGAAATAATGCAGTTTATGTGGAAGGCATATCCTCAATAGCCTCACAAAGCAGCGTGGCCATTTGATATCCCTTATAATTTACACAAAGCAGTAAATCGATAGTGTGACAGCGTCTAATCAACACATTCAGAGGACTTACATTTATACTGGTGAGCCACTGTCTGACAGATGTGAAGCTCTGCTTCTCTGTGATGTCGTAGATGACGATCACACCATCAGCTTTACGGAAGAACTGTTTGGTGATGCTGCGGTACCTACAACAACAAAATCAAACTTCTACTTAGGAAAACACAGCAATAAAAGTACAGTTGTGCTCTTTAGTTTCGCACCCTGGCAGAATGTTTGATTGTTTTTTGGCCATTTTTCAGAGAAGATGAACGATAAAGCCGTGTCCCGACCCAAACATTTTTGGGCTTCAAAAACGCTTGAAATGCCAGATTTGGACCTTGTTTATTTTCAGAGAGACACCCACAATTACCAAGAAGCCCCTGACGCGCGTCGGATTGAGACTGAGAGGGGCTTCTCTGTTACTGATGATATCCCACCTCTTCTGTTTCTGTGGTGCATGACACATGTCTGTGCTGCGCTGCCGTGATCTCATCTGAATGAATGTGAGATCAATAAAGTATCTATATATCTATCTCTAAAGAAAATGGCAGTATGATTCATGTGAGAGCATAGACAGGATGTAAATTATGTTATGAGGAGGGAATTGTGGCGATAGCCGTTTGTCCCTTCTTCCTGGATTCATTGGTGCCGCGCCGCATCAAAGCTCCAAAAGTTCAACATTTTCAACTTTGGCGTTGGACGCTTGGAAAGCTTGGGAGGTGCGGCAGATGCTTGAAAAGCAAGAAAAGCTTGAAACGCGCAGCTCAGGACGCCCATGACGCGCTGCACCATCTCTTGCCGCCCGTTGACGTGAGTCTACCTTATGAATGTAAACCCGACGCCTTTAAGCCCACACCGCGTTTGGTCGGGACACGGCTTAATAGTGAAGAATTGTATTTACACTTTTCAAATAACAAGAGAAACTACTCAAATGTACTGGATCAAAAGTTTACATATTGTGAATCTTGAAACAAACACCTTTTTCAGAGAGTCCTGTATTTCAGCTGAAGTTATTTGTGGGATTTTCTTTCCAATTGTTTCTGATCATGTAAACTTTTGATCAGGGTCATTCCAGTTGTCATTATGATTTGAAGAGAGTAAACTCTTTGACAATAAATGGCTTCACACAACCACTAACCATGAGTGGAAATCTTGTGTTTGTCATCATTCATATTCTCTGAAAAATTTACCAAAAAGCCAAAAAAATGAACCCTCCTGCCAGGGTACTGTATCAGCCATGCGCATACGTTCCACTTTAACTGACCTCTCTTGTCCGGCTGTGTCCCACATCTGCAGCGCTATTCGGCTGTTGTCCACCGTGATGGTCTTCACGCTGTAGTCTATACCTGAACGCGTCAACAAGAAGATTCTGAATTTGCCGTTCTGTACAATGCCTTTATATTCTGCACTTAGAGCCACGCACCTACAGTGGCACAGGTCCCGTGGTAGAAGTGGTCATCACAAAACCTTTTGAGTAGTGAGGTCTTCCCTACGCTCGAGTTTCCCACCATTACAATCTTAAAGAGGCGATCTGGAGGTGAAGAGCTGCCTTCCTCCTGGAAAAGACAAGCCCGTGTATTCCAATACTTATTCATGTTTTAATGTTGAAGTTTGATACAATAAAAGTTAACTAGCCCAGTATCTTTCTGTATTAACATGTTTAAAGAATGTTGAAAAATGGACCTATGATTTACGACTAGAGAGAGATGTTTATTTTCTTTACATATTAGTGTATGATATGAATGTACACTACTACATAAGAAATATGATACAAAGAAAACTACCAATCCCTAACTGTAGCTATTATTGACATGCTTACATTCACGCTGGTCTCCTTCCCGACAGGCTGCCCTCTTGGAGACATTGGGGCTTCCTTGCCTTTCGATTGGGGCACGATATCACTCATGACCAGGTCCATGCTCTCCTCCTCCTCCTCGTCCTCCCCCTCGCTGCACTCCCGGAGAGGGCTGTGCACCTGGCAGTCGCTCTGCAGCAGGTGGGGCAGGTGATCTTCCTCTATGGAGATGATCCTCTGAAAATGTCCTCGAGACGCTACCGAGCCGACGCTGCTCCTGTGCGCGCCGTCGGCCTCGTCTTCGCTGAAATCCAAGAAGGCCACGGTGAGAAGTGCATGTGTGGGATGTCAGGGGGAAGGTTTGTCTAAAATTGTACCTGTGGAAGACATCTGACGGGTCTTTCAAAGAGGGGGAGAAAGAAGGTGAGTGTCGTAGTGAACTGGAGCTTTTCTTCGGTTTCTGTTAAATAGAGTTCAGTACATGAAATAATGTATCACAAAGTACATGACTAAATCGACTTCAACTGGTTAAAAAGGTGCATTGGATTGCATTGGATTGCATTGCATACTGTATGCTCCATCCATCAGCAGAGAAAACCCACCAGAAAACCCCAAAAACAACAGCTGTGATGGAAAGTAAAGGTGCCGTCTAACCACCCATACAGCCACTGGGCCACAAACATATACAATATGCACCAATATTATTATTTTCACACCTTTAATCTCACCTCCACCACTCACACTGACTCTACACCCACGCATGCACAGCGGCAGACATAATAATAATATTCTCTGTGTTTCATGTCTACCGTAAAGTCTTGACAGTCCTGCATTGCACATACCTGATAACAAATGTCGCTTTCATCTCGTAAATGTTTATTCATTTCTCTGAATAAGAAAAACAACACAGAAAAGCAAAGGTTAGTGCGACATTCTCGTTTGTTGTACAAATTCATGCCTTTTCGATAACATTAATCCAACAGCTGCTCTTCTTGTTTATATGGTTGTTTTTGGTTCTAACGATGAACCTAAAAACAACACGGTTAAGGATGTGGCACATATGGCAGAACCATAGGCCGTGGAGACATGGACGTAGCCCATTTGACTTTCCGCATTGTTTCCAGCGCAGGCTAATGAGGCAAACTCATGCTAGAAACAATTCCATGTTAAGGTATGTGCGAGCTTCTTTTTTAATGTTGAAAATATTAAAAGACAAAGAGCAGGATGGTGTAGTGCCTGGTAAAACAAGCACTTGAGGGCCATAATACAACACTATTTCTAATAATGAGTTAAAGAGGGACCAAAACATTTACATGTAAGTCAATGTGCACTTCCGGCTTCCGCAACCAATCCCTGTATGCTAGCGGCTTCAACTAGACCTAGCCACCTAGCTCTGCATCAACAATGTACTCTCTATGGGACTATTCTAATAGAATAGCTGCTCTTCTCTCCTTTTCACCTTGAACTGAACTGTCCTGTCAAATCACGCAAAACTCAAAAAAATGTATAAAAGGTACATTTTGTTGATCTCACCTCATCAGGTCCAGTTGTTTCAGTAAACAGTCTCGCTCCCGCTGAAGTCCTTCAGTCAGTCGATATATTTCACTGTCAAGAAAAGCTATTCACTCTATATTCATGGCACGTATTAAAGCATCAAGGCAGCTCACACTTACATCTCCTTCTCCTCGTGGAGCCGTGAGGACTGATCCTGCAGCAGGAGCAGCTGCTCCTGGGCCAAGCCCAGCTCCTCAGTGGTGTTTTCCAGCTCCCGCAGCAGCTCATCGTTGGTCTGTTTCAGCTTCACGTTCTCCACTTTGGTCTCGTGTTGTTCACTGTGAAGGTTCTGGCACTGATGCTCCAGCTACATGTACAAGAAATCATCATTACAATATAACAAATACTGTGTTGTTCAAGTTCATAAAACAATATGGCACGACTACCCACTCCCTACTTTATACGGAGGTATGGACAAATCAACAAATCCTGTATCTAGTTCATGCTCAAATTATAGCTTAAAAATGTACATGAAAGCATGGTTTTGCTCATTCATTTATTGGATGAGAAAAGAAAAAAAAAAGAAAAGATCGGAGTTAACATGAGGGGATGTTGAATAGCATTGCAGTATTTATCTTCACATCTGAACACTTATCTGCCAGTGTTCACTCACCCTCTTCTGCTTTTGAAAGAGTTGCTCCAGCTCTTTTTCTTTGGAGGACAGTTGGAGCTCCAAGTCTTGACTCTGAGAGAGGAAGTGCTTGTAGTCCTACACGGGAGAAGAGGGAGAGAGAATTAGAGTGGGGTGAGTTGGGGGCTACTGCTAAAATACACCTTACCTGCAACACAATCTTGTCCTTCTCATTTTTGATTTGCTGCTCCATCTCCTCGTACAAGTGTCGGATCTCATCATCGTGTGTTGCCGCTTTTCTGTGCATAAATTATTTTAAATGCAATATTTGATTCATTAAATTTAAAACAAAGACTTGTTGTCTGAAACACTTAACAGACCAGTGAATAACATCTCTTGTAATTTACTTACTCACAGTAGCAACTCATGTGTAACAACTATTGACCAGATTTCACCAGTGAACCCTCGCTAACATCCGAAAAATCAAATGCAGCACACGGACGCCTCCTGACCTTTTCAGAGCACTCTCCATTTCACTCTTTTCCTGGTTCGCTTCGATTATCTGCGAGGTCACTCTGGCCAGAAAGTCCTCAAAGTTGGACAGGAGGTGTGGCTCGTCCCGCCGGAGCTGAGCCCACAAACTGCGGATCTCTGTGGGACTTGAGCAGAAAGAATTCCATGTCAAATGTCTACAATGGTCTAGGTAGGGAACGCATCTCCCCATTTAAAGCATGTTCTGCTTCAGGTTAAAAATTAATCTTACACTGTATAGTAGTTGTTTAGAGTTGGGCCAATATGCAACATTTTGCTGATATGAAAACTGGTTATATTAAACCTGGTTTGAGCTGAAAGGCCCAATACCTGATTGCTTCCTTCACTTTGTTTGCTTTCAATTTTGTGAATTTTTGATTGTTAGTTGTGACCAAACTCCTGTTCCTAACTTTCCTAACACATGTCTAACACCCCCCAGGGCCAGGTAATCTGAGCGGATTGGATGAAATCTTGAAAATGGGTTGTTTAAAAGGGAAAGACGGAGTCTGAAATCAGATTGGATCACGGAATCCAATCCTAGTTTCAATCCGGATCAAACCTCCAGTTTGTGTTGTTCAAAACTTGTCAGTAGGATTTGGATTACTTTGATCCAAAAAACAGGATTATCCTGATCCCAACAGGGGGTAGGATTACAAGGTGGAATTCAGGAAGAAAATGTAGTAAAAATTTGTCAAATAATACATTTGTATCATTTAGTGTATATTACATTTTTCTGTCATTGAACTTATTTAAATTATACATGAAAGTGGATGTTTATGTTTTTTTTGTGTTTTGTCTCGAAATAAAAAACACTTAAAAGTGACCCCATGTTGGCTCTTCTACCTGTTGTTCTTTACAGCTGGTAGCCCACATTGTGTGATATGTTGTCCCATTTAGAGCACTGGTAATCCAGATTTGGTCATCTTGAAAACCTGGATCAGGATCATCCAATGTTGCTTTGAAAAACTGGCATAAAAGTAAGACGGATTCCCTGATCCTGGATAGCAAAGAATGGGATTTCCAAATCCAGATCATTTTAATCCAGATTAAATTTTTGAACAACTGGCCCCCAGTGATTGCAAAGGGATGGGTTTATAAGCACATGTCACAACTTTGAGGTAGAAGATTAATCGATATCGAATCAACATCGCAATTTTAAATACTGCAATTACCGTTTTTTTCTCCTCTTTCATGAAGCTGAAATATGCTAAAAGAGTACTACTGCAATGTATAATAGCAGTTTTAGAAGTATATTTTGCTGGCAATACTCGAGTGGTAACAGCCATGAAAAGAAGATTCATTTCAGCAGTGGAAGAGAATTTTTGTGATTACATTGTGAATCGCAATAATTTTGTCCAAGAAAATTGTGAGACAAAAATGTCCATATCGTCCCCTGCCTAGACAAGTGAATTGCATGAAAAACATACAACATAAACATATTATATTAAAAGCGCAAATGGAATCAAACAACAAATTTCAGTCTGAAAAATCAGAATTAGATTTTTTTTTTTTATCGTGCAGCCCTAGTCCATATCCTACTGACATACTGACTTTGTTTTCTTGCAAGTATGTGAATTTTAGATTGTTAGTTGCACACTTGTCACAACGTTTACAATTTACAAGGTGGACAAGACAATTTCTTTCCACTACCACGGAAAACATCAGGTGCATGGCCTTTAACCTGACCTCAGTTTTACAACCTGGAAAGCACAAGCGAGTAAGAGTCAATATGTTGTGGGCCCGTTTTGTCTCATAATACTCACTTTTCAAAGATGTGATTGGCTCCGAGGCTGTCCATGAGCATACTGAAGTGCTGCTCCTCTTCGTCGTCGGGAGATGCCAGGCGGTCCTCCCACTGGCCCTGGTACACCATCTCCACGGCGCCGTTACTTGGGCTTTTCGCTTCCATGCTCGACTCTACGGCAGTCTTCTTCCCGAACAAAAAATCACCTAAAAAAACAAAGAAAGTAAATGTATAAAAGGTAACGGACTAGGAACATGAATATATTTCTCATTAAAACATACTGAAGCCGGAGGAGAACTCTTCCAGGGTGAGGTATCCATTGCCGTCGGAGTCGAGCGTATCGAAGACATTCTCCAACTCTTCAGCACTGAGAGGAAGCTCACTGTTCAGCCTCTATTTAACAAGAGCAAAACACAGCTGCTACTGGCACCAACAATTACTCAAGGACATCAGTAGCTATAACAACGGATACTATTCGCTGGTATTGCTATACTATATCGGGTTAATGAACTTGCCAGAAGGGCTAGCTGTGTTTTAGGAGTACAAGTCTCCAGTAGAATTTAATCACCTCAACACATGAAAAGTTATGCATTATCTTTCTTTAACCCTTTATTTTCATAACAAATTGAACTAGTATCATCTGAATGCTGTAGTCGAGTCATATCAATGAAGTAATCATGATAGAAGCAGAAAAACAACCAAAAAATTAGTCGAAAATTGAATTTCTCACCTCACTCTTTCCCTATATGCAAAAAAAATCAATGTATATGGCTGTGGACATAAGAAAATGTTTTGTTGGATAGACCTGGCCCACGGGATGGAAGATGAAGGCTGTGGTTACTGTAGAAATGTTTATTTTTTGGCAAAAAACACAAATGTAGGCACTTTTTTTGATTATTATTCCACTAAAATATGCTTCTATAAACGTAGAAGGCTATAAACCTGACCTTCTATGTGAAATCTGTGTTTATTCACCATATATTAACAATTTTGAGAAAAAAAAAAAAAATGTCCTAAATGTTACCCCATAGTTGTGCTCATTTTTGGCACAAATGCTACTCCATACTTTAGTCCTCCATGTTCTATATAAACAGAAAACAAGATTTCAACTGACCAGAGACACATTTTCAGAATGAAGAAGTCAAGTTTTCAGACAAAAAAACCCCTGAAGTTTTTATCTAGTACCGTTTTGAATCCCTGAACAATTTTGTAAAGTGCAGAGTCAGCAGTTTTAGCTAATGCTAACTTAGCACTTTTTGACACAAATTTTTGATGGGATCTTACATCGCCCCCCGGAGGCCTAGAAGGATATGAGTGGGCTCATAGTCGCTAAAGTCGACAACTTTAGACTCCAGAGGGTTAAGTCAATGAAAACATTGGTGTTCATCCTTTATAGCAGGTGATAATTGGGCTTGGTCATGTTTGCAAGATGGATTGAAGGGCTTGGCAGGCCGTATACCGTATGATATGGTTTAGTGATGTGACGTTCATGACCGAATCAGCTCTTTTAGGTCAACTTTTTCCAGTGAATTTTACATATATTGATCCTGAATGGACTTGAGTATCAGCACCACAGCAGAGAAGGCACAATCAGGTTAAAAAAAAATCATTCCCATTATAAGCTCTTGGATAATTTGAATAAAAAAACTGACCCTAGCAATAAAATCTCACATAAGATGAGTTTTCTGACTGGTGTCTTCAAAAAAAAACAGTATAATGAGCCAGTCTTTTAAGCTCTTTGAAATGAACGATCCCAAAGATACAGCTCCCAGCAAAGAGCCATCCTACTAGCGTGACTGATTTTAGTGACAGGAGGAGGATTGTTGATGTTGTTGGTATCTGATATACTGTAAGCAGTGAAGGGCAAGCTACTTAAAATTGCAATATATTCTATATTACTAATGTAAATGAGTTGCACTACTTTGAGTTACTTTTGAGTTACTTTGCACAAAATATAAACTGAAAATAGTGAGAATAATGCCACCGAGTGCAGTCAACGATTTCCATTTCCTGAGTCGTCTCCATTCTCTCATGTTTTATTTTGACAAAGCTAACTACCAGTACACAAGTCACTGTGGATAATATTCTTCTACATCAGTATGAGAGCATATACTTCATTCATTAGCGCAGGAGGGAGTTGGTTGCAATGCTCGGAAATAATGAACAATGTTATTCAATACAATTACCTAAATGTTTTGGGGCACTGGCTCCCAAAGCGGGGGTCCTCTGAGCCACTGCAAGGGGGGCCTCCAAATGTCGTCCACAAATCAGTCACATAAGCTTTGCTGTGTGAGTGATGTGTGGTAGCCGGGCCTGGCCTGGTTGGGGACTGAGGATGGAAATAAGCTCAAGGCTACAACCCTGCATTTAAGTATAATACACGTTCTGTATATGTACTATTTATGAATGCATTGTCCCTTTTAAATAAATAATACAGAACAAAATATATTGAGTTTATGATGAACATTATATGAATCTGGTTAGAATCTAATTTGCCCTATTGTTACTTTTTCATTGTATTTTATGAGGAGATCTTGTTCTAAGGGGGACACGGCACTCTCATGTTTGGGAATGGAGCACAAATTTATATGTTTGAATGGATGCGCATAAGTATATAGTATATAAAACAGTTATATTAAGTACAATATCAGTAAGTATGAAAAGAATGAATGCATGTGAAAAGGATAATAATAAACTATGTACTCAGTCAATGAGATATAGCTGCATCTCTGAACAGGCAAGATAGTATCATCATTGTAAACAAGTTAACCTCCAAAAATCTCTCTTGTTTGCTATGATACTGTAAAAAGGAGTCTACATACAACATTGCATAGTTAGCATATTAAACAAACATGTGGTAAATAAAATAAAACAGACATGCTTAGAGCTAAATGCTGCTGTTCTTGTCACCGTTGCAAACAAAGGCACCTGGTATCTTCCCACAGCCGGCACAGTCTCTAATCAGCGACCACTGAGCAGCCACTGAGCACAGATGGTCTTCAGTCAGATCACGGCGGTTCTGTAGCTTAACATTTAGGGCGTCATAACACTATAGATAAATAAAAGTCTCAAATGTCCCTTTAAAACAACTTCTGGCCACTTGTTTAAATAGCCACACCTCTGTTAGCAGCCGGGATGTGTCATACCATATTGACACGGCTCTATCTGTTGACTGTGGTGCACGCACGGACAAGGGCAGTGTTTTGGGAGTATGTTCTTGTAAAGTGGCTTATCTGAACGTCGCATATCCCTTACGTAAGCAAACGCATTAATGGCGGCACCCTTTGCGTAAGCATAGTGCCAAACGGCTCTTAAAGCTGTGAAAAAAAAACATTGCAAAAACACCCTGACAAAGCATTTACAAGCTCGGATCAGACGTAAACAAAGGGCGGGCGCGTTGAGGCATTAGTGAAGCGTTTTACTGTACTCCTGGACAGACAGAGCGGGGTAAACCTGGTGTCCTCCTTTAGGGGCAATCTCTCTGAACACTGAACAAATGACTCACATCAAAGCTTTATGTATTATTGATGCTTCTCATTCACGGAGCTGGCAGGAGCGTAATCAAAGCTGGAGTTTAATGGATTCGGAGAGGCGCCGAAATCTGCACAATAATGCCCGCGAAGTGGGTGCGCGACAAAGACCCCACACATGGACGTCCCGCTCACACCGTCCGTCAAAGCACTTGGATTGTGTGCAAGCTTTCATATCCCTAATTATTGCATAAGCTATGTGTGTAACAGTGACTACATTCATTCATAGTTTCCATTGGTCTGGAACATGTAACTCAATAATATTAGACTCAATGTTTCCCACAGAATTCTTCTTAGACTAATTGCGGTGATCCAAATGTTATATTTTTTGCTAAAAATGTAAATTATTGTCTCAATTTTATCTTTATACAATGTCAATGTCAATTTTATTCATAAACCACATCAAAACAACCTCAGTTGACCAAAGTGCTGCACCGGTACAGTATTAACGTGCACAATATACACAATAAAACGTAAACACAGGTAATTTAGACAGAAAGTGATAAGAATGAGGACAATTATGTCTGGTCTACATCGAACTGAAGGCCAAAGCTAAAAGGTGGGTTTTTAGTCTGGTTTTAAACTCCTCCACAGACTGAGCTGAGCGCACATGAAGAGGAAGGCTGCTACAAAGTTCTTATGGTTTAGTATAGTACAATTTCCTATCTGTTCTGCATCTTAGTTTTAGACCATGGGGGGCCACCATAGTCTCCTCTATTGATGGGAAACACGGTTTAGACTTACGTTACGTGGCTGGATAAAAAAAAAAAAGACAGTAAAAATAGTACCCCTCCTCAAACACCTTATCATAGTGGAGGGGTTAGTTTGAGCACCCAAATGAACCTATAGGACAGGGGCCGAGAACCTTTTTAGCTAAAAGATCCAAAAAAGTCACACATATTAACATTTATTTCTGTAAGAGCCATACAATATTTTTTTTTTACTCTGAATACAACAAATTTATTTTTGGCAACGTTGTTATATTGGAGCTACCCAATACATAAAATAGTTCTTACTAAGGGTGTAACCATTTAGTTATGGAATAATAAATATTTATTATTAGGCAGTATTAATCATGTTTTTTTTAATGATAAACAAAACAAAACCATGTGCCCCAATGTGAACAGCCTCTTGTTAAGTTTCACTTTGACGCCACAGAGCAGCCTTTGTTATTTGGACTGTTCCTGGACAACTTTATGTTTTTACATGTTGGCATTTTTGATTGATTGGACAACGCTCATGTGGAGAAGAATGGGAACTTATGACCAACATTGTATTTTATGCATTTGGACCATAATGCACCGCTCTGGATCTACAGCTGGACGTGGTCGTCTTCAGGAGAACCCTAAACAAGACCACACTGATTTTGCTCTGTTGTTGGCAGGGTCTCCCATGGCAAACCGGTGATGGGTCAGACCACGAGCGGTTCAGCAGCCTCTTATGATGAGAACCAAGGCCAGTTACTTCGCCCAGAAGTGAAGTGGACCCACCACCTGCAGGAGGAGCCATAAGGGACTGGTGCAGTGTGGTCCGGGCAGCCTTTACTCCTGCCCCCTCCACCCCACAACGGATAAGCAGAAGAAGATAGATGGATAAAAATATTGGATAATAATAAATATATATATATTTTTAAATAAAAGTATGCCAGGTATTGTGGTATTTTATAAAATATTTGATCACCTAAGGCGTAAAAGAGCAACAAAAGGATTCAAAAAGTAGTCAACTGGATTAGGTTTTGATTTGAAGATGTCCCACCTCTCAACCAAGAAGTTTGCCTAGACGACTACTTCAGTAAAATAGATTTTTCTACTTGCGTAAAATAGATAGTTAAATATTGTAAAATAAAGAACATAACATTAATATCCATATAGATCATCTCCATTTCCCCTCTCTTTGGCTTATTGGGCCACAAAACTCTCACTATACAGTATTATAAATCAAAGTAGTTCATCATCTTTCACGGAAAATGTGAAGACTGTGACTTCTACATTATTTAATGGTCCCCAAATGTCTTAAACTGCCTGTAACCGATCTATCTACAGTATTTAATGACTGGAGATGTTTTTTGTTTTGTTTAAATATATGTGATGTGCAGAAAAAGCAAAAAGACAATAACTATGAGAAAGGAGAAAGAAAACACTATCCCAAAGGTGTACGAGTGAAGTGGCAGAGGTCCCGCTCATACCTGCATGTCCCGCCGCGTGATGAAGCCCTTGTTCTCACTGTCGCAGACCTGGAAGAACTCAAGGATACCGCTCTGTCCCACGGAGTCTCCGTTCCTCCTCCGGTCACCCTCATCTTTGCTCGCCTGGCTTTTCCACGCGGTCCGCACCTTAGTGATGACCGCGCTGTTGTTATTATGACCGGAGGCGCAGGTGTCCATGATGCCCGTGGAAGTTTGGAGGAGGAAAAAAACTAATTTTAAAAAGAAGAATCAGGGGAAAGTGGCGCTCGGCATGGTCCCGGCTGAGGCAGAGGATCGTCGACGAGAGGATGGTGGTGTATATCAAAGGATTTCACCAGTGTCACGGGCGGTCATCTCTTAGCAACCACGCGCTTCTTTAATTAGTCAACACAACCTGGGAGAGAGACAGACAGGAGAGCTTTTGAGTCCAGACGTCAATAAAATATGAACGAATAAATAAATCATAGTATTGTAGAAGGCAAGGACAACCCACAGCGGCAAGGTCTCACAAGTAAGACAAAAAAAAACCTCACTATTCAAAGGTATTCAGGGATCGTAAAATGAGAAAATTATGGTCCAGTGACTCCAAATACTATTGCTGAACGTTGGCCAAGGGGTTTGGTCGTAGACATTGCATGTTTAGGAAAAAGTACCTGTCTGAGCACTATGAATTGGAGTAAAAAATTAAATAAAAACCTTGCCTACATCAGCTTTAGATGAGAACCTCCAATTGACATAACAATAGGCCCAAAGGGTTAGAAAAAAGTAACTTGCAAGAGAGTTTTGAGAGAACTTACTGCTGCTCGATCCCGGCTATGAAGAATATCCAAACTAAACTGTCTTAATCTTTATAGGCTGTTCTTTTCGTGCACAGTTGGAAACAAAAATGACTCATGTTTAATGTCAAATGACGTTCTGAGTCACACACACAAAAAAAAAAAACGGTGGCGGTGAAGTTCAAGTTTCAACTATTGACTGAGAAGTGGACCAGTATGCGTGCACCGGTGTGGAAGACTAGTCGCTGATGGGAAGAAGGTGAGTGGATTGATCAAAGTATAGGAGAAGATGTGAGCTGACCCACGTAATCATGGATGTGCCCGTGGATGGATGCTGCACTTTTGGGAACTTTCGCCCCACTTTTTGTACGGAAACATTTTGTACACACAGCATTTCTCTTGAGATATTGTGCAAGAAGCATGACAGACGCAAGGGCGGTCACGATGTATGAGAGCGACACAAAACATGGAAAAGAAGAACTGTGAACTTTGGTTGTGCCACATGAAGCCTAGATTCTGTTGAACAAGTTATGAAATAGTTTTGTGGCTTGTTTTGTCTTGAGAGATAGAATCAGAATAGATTTTATTGCCAAATTATCAATGAAAGGTTTCACAGACTAGGAATTTACTTTGGTTTGACTCGTGCAAAACATTAAACATAAAATCAAAAATAAAAATAAAAAATAAATAAAAAATGATGCAACAAGGATTGACAAAATAGTGTGAAAAAGTGTGAAAAATAAGAAAGTAAAGTGAAAATTATTTAAATTGTAAAAGAATAAACCCAGGTGTGTAAAAGACCCAAATAAATATTATGGCCATACATGCATTGTTACTCAAGTTTTTCCACATAGCTCCTACTTTAACTTCGTTCACTTTTGACTAAAATGATTATATTACATAGTTATTCTTGAACAATACAGTATATTTTGGCTGCTCAAACCACCTCTGGTTGTTTAGCTTGCTGGAGAGACGTATAGTAGCTCAAGAGGTTAGACAAGAAACAAGGAAGCACACGTCAGGGGGTTGTTTTACGCAAAGGTACACGTGTGATAATGTAGGAAACAAAAACACTTCCTGAAATACTCCTCTTTTTTTAGACAAAAGTTTATTTTTAAGTTACATAACCAACGCTTTCAAACCAATCTCGATCCGCTAGCGTTACACCTGCACGTCATGGACAGAAGCCAAATTGACACATCGTAATGCATTGATGCCAGAGTGTGTAGCTAATACTTACTTACATGTAACATACTGGAGCGGAAAAGCAAGAGTTTATCTGGTCAGAATTTGCCTCTTGGTCGATGACGTCCGTTTTATGGCTGTGTTGTTAACACCAGTCAAACTCTGTGCAGGAATTTGTCAAGACTCCCACTGAGCAAACTTTGTGGAGGGCGGGGCTTCTGCAACTCCACTCATCGTGGTTTGGTTACTATGGCACCGACCAGGAAGTGAAGACAACACACATGCTACTGCTTTATCAACAATAATTTGACATGAAAGGTTACAGCTGTGATGACTGAATTAGTTTATTGTTTGAAATAAATTCTGAATATTGATCGCCTTTGTATTTATTTAAAGATGTATCTGTCTATTTGTTATTGATTGTTCGTTGTTCGCTATTGATTCATGTTTTTATTATTTATCCATTTGTCGATTGAAATAAGTTATGATAGAATATAGATCACCTTTGTAATTGTTTTAAATGTATCTATATAATTTGTTCATTGATTGTTGTTCAACGTTATCGTTAACCCTTTAACCGCCAAATGTATTTTAGCCATAGAGAACAACAGATACATGTTTTACCAGTTCCTCTCACATCTCCAAGTTAGACCTAAACGTTCACCAACTTTATTTCTGATATCCATTGTTGAGGGCGGAAGTACCATATTGCAGACTGGGGCTCAGGTTGGTGCCTCTTGGATACAGGGGGCCCCAGAAAAAAAAAAAAATACTGATTACATGAACTGAGGAATAGAACTGTAGTGACACGCCCCTTATTTGGTTGACTTTCATGCAAAAAAAAAAGAAAAAAAAATACTGATCAATATCAAAAATCAAACAATGATCAAACAAAACGTCAGAAAAAGTTTTAATGTCACACAAATATGATATCAGACAAAACAAGCCTAGGGTATCCCACATCCTTAGACCCTCCCCTGCGGTAAGAAAAAACTCTGAAACCCTGTGGGAAAAACGAAGAAATCTTGAGGAGAACCACAGTGGGGAAGGGATCCACTCCTATGGACGGACGGGCGATAGATGGTTCCTAGGCTGACTAGAGTCCCGCAGCGACCACTGTTGTTCACATGAGGCTTGTAGCACTATGAGACAGAACGGCTCAGAACTGATCCAATATTGGATTATTGGCTTTAAAAATGTGGAGGACAGTTTGGGGGTTTTGAACAATGACGTAATTGTACCAGGAAGTAGAAAACGAAGTGCTGCAGAAGTCAACATGAACGGACCAACACAAAC
>OMNZ01037840.1:21510-33031 GCA_900303255.1 Lesueurigobius sanzi | reverse complement strand
GTATTTTCACAGTTTCACATGAAGAACAGCCCGATTTAAACCTAGTTTAGACCTGGTTCAGTCCTGATTAACACCTGGTTTAGTTCTGATTTAGACCTGGTTTAGATCTAATTTTGACCTGGTTTAGTCCTGATTTAGACCTGGTTTAGATCTAATTTAGACCTGGTTTAGATCTATTTTAGACCTGGTTTAAATCTGATGATTTTCACATGGTTTAGTCCTGATTTAGACCTGATTTAGATCTAATTTAGATCTAATTTAGACCTGGTTTAGATCTATTTTAGACCTGGTTTAAACCTGATGATTTTCACATGGTTTAGTCCTGATTTAGAGCTGGTTTAGATCTAGTTTAGTCCTGGTTTAGTCCTTATTTAGACCTGGTTTAGATCTAATTTAGTCCTGTTTTAAACCTGGTTTCGACCTGAGTTAGTGGTTTACTCGTTTAGACCTGGTTTGATTCAAAGGATTAAAAAGTCCCACACATTAAACTGTTCCTCAATACTTTTTACTTTTTACTTGTAAAGCACATTTTACTGTGGATACTTTTATACTTTTACTTCAGTGTAATATTAACCTCATACTTTTACTTAAGTAAATTCTTGGACCTGTATCTGCACTTTCACTTAAGTAAGAATATACATCTTCCACCACTGATCGTCAACGCATAAAAACTATACAACAATGAAAAGGGACTACGGGTGGAACTTAGCTCTTGAGCTATAATCTGGTACAATGCATCTCTCCCTTTGAGGTTAATGTTTATTTTACACTGTCCCTGTTTTTTCTAAATAAATAAACTAAACTAAAAAAAGAAGGGATTCAAATTATGTGAAAATCAGTGAGAGTGTTGAGAGAGCATCAGATCATTGGAAAAACAGGTCTATGTTTGTTGGAGAAGCTCCATGAAACAGCGAATATGATTAAACATGCTAGACATCAAATGAATTATAGATTTAGTCGACAAACGTTTATGTTGGCTAAAATTAGACAAAAGTTGAAAAGAATCTTAACTAAAACGATCCAATTTCATCAAAACACTAAGACCAAAATTAAAAGCCCTTTACCTTACCTTTAGATTAAAATGTCATCAAAATGAATGCTGATGCTCATAGGTCAATCGAATGGCTATAAATGATAGAATGAAAATGGCCGTAAGCATATAATAAATAGTCGTTTTAACTGATGAAGTATTAAAGTTCAGGCTGGCTCCCTTTCACTCCCCACTCTCCATAACAACGGTCAGGCCAAGCTCTTGGGGCCAGAGGAGGCACCGCACAGTTGTATCATTTAGCTTTTGCCAGGTTACCAGCTGCTTGTGGACACCAGCTGTGTTTTTTACCTCAAAATACAACATTTTAAGCACAGATGGCCGATGATGAAAGGATAATGGATGGTAGTTTGTTTAAATACATTATTATAGTGAAGGTGCTGGTAGGTTGTAGTCGAAAATAACAAGTATAGTTTACTTCAGACATAATGGATGAAAGTTACCTGACGTATGAACATTTTAAATTTGAATTTGAAAGTTGTTTAAGGTCCTATACCTGATTGTCTTGTTAACTTTGTTTGCTATAATTGTTTGACAAATCTAAATAGTTAGTTGTGCTCAAACTCTTTCCTAACTAATATTTCTGAACAGCCTCTTCTTCACAGGGATGACTTTATAAACACGTTTCTGGGCTCATTTCCAGGGTCACTATCATAATAATGATCACAACAACTTGGTAATTCTCGGGAAAAAACACTGCTCACAGTGTTTTCCTTTTGTTTTTGCAATTTTACAATTTAATGAAGGGTGACAGATCCCTTTCCATTTCATTACCAGGAAAAATATGAAATACAGAGCCTCTAATGTATACAATTGTTTTGGTTCTTATGCCCATCCACTTCAATTGTGCAAACAAGCTTTGGGTTTGTGTAACTTCTCAGTCGTACATGAGTTGTCCATTGAAGGCAAAGATTCTGCAGTCGTCATCTGTACTCTGTAGTTGAAGTGTAAGCCGTTTCGCTCTTCATCCAAAGAGCTTCGTCAGCAGAGTTTTGTAAAGAAAGAAAACCCTTCTATGAACAGAAATGGGCTTTAATTTAGCCCGTTTATAGCAGTGTCCTTCGTCAGAAACCAGGAGTTCTCTGTCATGCTAATAAGGCTGGGACAGAGCCCACAGCAGATATATATAAACATAGTTGTACTTGTTTTAACTGAAATTGTAAAGTTGTTTCTGTTTGCTGTATTGTTGTTGTTATTGTTATACTCTGTTATGAAACAGGGCGCTCATGAAAAAGAGAGTCTTGTACTCTCATTGGGCCCTCCCTGTATAAATAAAGATAAAATAAATAAAAATAAAATAGAAAGGTAATTAACGGGCCGTGATTAAGTGTGAGGAGGGTTGTTCCGACTGAGACTGACAACAAAGGTTGTTTTTCCCAAGGTAAGAGTAGCCTTCACAACAAAGAGAGGTGGGACCTACAGATAGCTCCTCCTACTGGTCTATAGACAGGAGCAACGAAAAGGTTAACGCCCCCTTTTTGGTGACACCAGAGGCTCCGTCCATTGAGATTAAAGGGGAAACATCGGCTGAGATCTTCACATTTACGTCTGAAAAGTAACAATTTATGCGTTTTGTATATTTATCTGATAGAGGTCAGCAAATCAATCGATTTTTTTGCTGTAGAAGATTCACAGAGCGGACAATTGATGTTTTAAAGATTCACCTCCATCATTAGCTGTATCCTCACACGAGTAATAATTCATTTCAAATTGAATCTTTTTTATCGGCAATCTTTAAAAAAAGCCATCCCACGTATTATTTATTCTCTGCATGGCTCCTACCTGGCCTTATCAGCGAACCTGCCCATATGGACCCTCTCGCTTGGCCTTGTTTAAACTAGACCACTGATACATTTTTCAGCAGACAGAGTAAATAACTCCTCAATGTTGCACACCGGCGCCTCTGACCCGAAGACAGCCACTGGAGATTTAAGAAAAACACTACCTGCTAATCTGAGTTTCGGAGATCAGCTGAGGACACTTTAAAAGCACCCAAAGAGCAGGACTTCTATATATCAAAGCGATGCTAAAACACCGGAATTATCTCGAAGCGGGTATTTAGAAACGCCAGCATTGATACGTTTGAAAATAACACCTTTGTAACATTGAGGGAATTTCCGTGTCTAAGCTGACAAGCGAGAGACAGAATACTTGCTTTATCAAAGACGGCATGGAATAAAGACATTCAGAAAGCATTCTTCTTCCTATTTTTGTCTATAGCTTCTTGAAACGTTGAATGAAAAAGATGTGTGTCCTGTCGTAGTAGCTACACAAGTCAGGGAAGTTTTGTGAGAAAAGTTGTTCAATACCCTTTGGCTTATTGTATTAAATGTGGCCGGAGAGAGAAATAGACCTAGCCTTATGACTATATTGCTGAAATTGGATTTTTTTTTTTTTTTTTTTTTTTAAGAGGGGGCGGTTTGAGAAAGAAATGTGACAGCTGTAATGACCGATTGCTGTCAAGACTTTTCCAGCAATGTGTCTATAGTGCAGTGCCTTTCCAAAGTCTTCTAACGCTAAGACTTTTGGATTCCGACTCCCCGATGGCGTTAAGGTCTGTCTTGTCATCCATCTTTATACAGTGACTGCGCGGGACAGAAAGATGAATGCCTCGGGAGAAAGCAGTGCATTTTCCAATTCTGGCTCTTTTCCTTTCTTCATTTTGGCCAAGTGGGACTTTAATATGGTTCACTCTTATCTTTTATTATCCTAAGTTCCAATAGAAAAGAAAAACCTACAGTGGCACAGAGTCTCGCCGCTGCTCTTTACAACGCCAAGGCCCGGATCCCCACTTACCTCATCAACAAATTGCTTTGAGGTAAAAAGCCCTCAATTTTGGAATTTGCATAAGTTATTCCTGCTGCCTAGTCGGGTTCAATTAATATTTATAGGCCATGAGCAATTCTCTTACTGTGCAAGAAGCGGGCAAAGCTCACAACACGTCTCCAATGTAAGATTTGCCAATGTAAGATGTGCCCAGTGGAACACCTGCGATGGATGAGATACCACTTTCTTTCTCTTAAAAACACTTGCTCTGAGACACGCTTGATACAGTGGTAAATACTTGAATGCTTAAGAGATGCATTCATTTGCTAACAGTTGAAAATGTAAAACAAAACAGCTGTAGTTTAGTTTGTTGTGGACTTTATTTCCTCCATTATTCATTCACATTCATTATAGTGCCACTGTCAGGAGCTTTAACAACTTTGTTAAAGTGAAACACAGCAATACATACACGTTTCATGCAATAGTCAATTTAGATTTTTGTCTCGTTTTGTCTCTTAACATCTTATTTTATTGTCAAAGTAAAAAGAAAAAGACAAAACTCAGCCTTTACAATGGTTATTTTATGTTTTACAGTCTCGCTGTACGATATGTACATGATACAGGGTCCACGATATGATACGTATCCCGATACAAGTGTATCCCGGTACAGTGTCCATAATACAAAGGAATGTGTGAAAAAGGATCTTATGGCTGTACTTAATATACGCTTTTGTTATGCTGAATGTGGTCGACAAGTTAAACCTGTATTTTGTGATGTTCTGAATTCACCATGTGGTCAAACAAGCATATTAAATCTTTTAATTATTTGCGTATCACGATACAGGTGCCTCTTTCTTTCTTTCTTTCGTCTTTTTATCGAAAAAAAGCCTCGATACAATACACGTATTGGAAAGTACTCTATCACGATAGATTGCCAATAAGTTATATTGAACACATCCCTATCAGTTTGTGTAGGTTCTCAGTCGTACAGGAGTTGTCCATCGTAGGCAAAAATTCTTCAGTCTTCATCTGTACTCTGTAGTTGAAGTGTAAGTGTGAAGAAGAAGAAGAAGAAGAAGAAGAAGAAGAAGAAGAAGAAGAAGAAGAAGAAGAAGAAGAAGAAGAAGAAGAAGAAGAAGAAATCACTTAATTTCATTTTTCCCTATTCACCTGCAGTGTCTCCATACCATACCAACTTTATTTATAAAGCACTAGTGCCGTACACACATGTAAATATACAGTAATATATATATATCGCCTATAAAAAGATTTAACTTTACAAATCAAAGCTGTAACAAGCTTTAAAAAAAACATCTGCACAATCACATTTCTTTTGTTATTAGATTCATGCAAATTTCATCAATTAAAAACATAATGAACAGCTTTAATTAGTCACTACGATATTTGTATTCTTCTTTTTCTACAATGAACCAAGCATTCATAACAGTGCAATCCTTTCTCCCCCAAAACCTTTCAGAAAGTACAGTGAATAAATTGACCATTGCCCCATTTAATTTGAACTAAAAATACAACCTTAACCACACAAATGTTACCTGCAAATTGGCCAAAGCTGCATATTAACATCAGTGATTGACTAACATTGGCATGGCAACAAGCGCCTATAATTAGGTTTGTAATTATGTGTATTTATATACCTGTGTAATTAAGAGCTTATTGGTTCTTGGTCATGCTCTCCGTTTTGTGAGCGTTTACTAGCTATCATTCATTCTAGTCACAGTACAATACAAAATCATCAGTTGAAGCGCCATGAAGATGAGAAAATAAGCTCTAAATATATGTTATCCGTTGTTTGCATAATTTGTATCATGAAGGGCGTTGAGATCGCGCCATAAGAGGCAATTATGTAGCAGATAATATTTCAAACATTTTTATCAGTAATAAAATGATAGCACCACTTCTCCGTAGCATGCGGCTGAATAAATCACACCTAAGTGGGCCATTCTAAAGTGCGCCCTCCTAATGTATGCAGGTGCCACATTTCTGATAGCCATCGTCACCGAGAGTAATTAGTCCATTTACCGCAGCGCGAGGTGGCCCCATCTGGAGGTGCGCTGTGCCAGGGTGGACCTTTTAAAATGACAAAGATAAACATTGTCTTAAGCCCTGGGATCTGTCTGTACATCTCAGCGCGAGCTTCCCCCGGGGGAGGCTCCTCGAAGCACGCCGCACTGCTCCCAGCCCTTCCAAGAAGCTGGTGTTTGCAGCGATAGTGGCTCGACTGGGCTCCGACGGAATGACAATATCTCCGCCGCGAGATCGACCGGGATAAGGCGTGTTCTTTGTGACAATTGAAACAGCTCAGTGTCTCCCAGTGTTGGTCCCAGTGGGATTTCTCCATTACACTTCTATATATTTTCTTCTCAGCATGTGGACTGCGCTGGCATGGGTTTTGAATCACGAGCGGCTGAAGGAGTTTGAAAGAATGTATCCAACTGCCTTTTCTGTTAAGTATCAAGATTAGATTATGTTTCAAATCAAGATTCAGTTTGCAATAAGGCTGCACCCTGAGAAAAAAAATGCACCACTTGATAACTGTCTCGATCATAGTGTTAACAAATTTACTGCAATGTTTTACTAGACCATTTCAACACAGAGCATTCCATTTGTATCAAATTATGTCAAAACACGACATGAAAATGTAATAAACCAGGAAAAGCATGGCCAAAGGAAAGCCCATCCATCCATTCATCTTCTTCCGCTTATCCGTGGTCGGGTGGCGGGTGCAGCAGTCCAAGCTGCCCGGATCACACTGCGTCAGTCCCTTATGGCTCCTCCAGCAGTTGGTGGATCCACAGGATAACGGCCCCACGACGCTCCTTCACCTCTGGGCGATGTAACTGGCCTTGATGGTCTCTCATCATAAGGGGCTTCTGAACCGCTCTTGGTCTGACCCGAGGACCTAGGACCTGTTTGCCATGGGAGACCCTACCAGGAGCATAATGCCCCAGACAACAGAGCTCCTAGGATTATACGGGTGCTCAAACCCCTCCTCCACGATAAGGCGGCGGTTTGAGAAGGGGCCAAAGGAAAGTAATGATTAAAACTGAACTTTGCACATTTTTCGTTTTTGTTTCGGCAAAAAAGGGTCAACAAGGAAGATCCTCCGTTGCTCTGATTGGTCATGGTGTTGACCTACCACGGCAGAAACAGTTTGAACGACAACTGTTGGCTCCACCCACAACCTTCATCTTTCCCAATGGTGCGACCCCAGACTATACAATTCATGCTATAGTCTGACTTGCCAGGCTAGCTTCTTGCCATATACTGTAAGAATTTAGCAATATATTGTGCAGCCCCAGTTCATTATGTACTGTATATCCCAAACACATGACAACATTTAAAAAGGGAGTATTATGCAAAATTGACTTCTTGGAGCTTAGTTTGTACCAAGCTACAATGTTTTTCCCTCATCATAAATAAATGGAGCTGTGTTTTGAGTCATCTTTGAATCTTTCCCCGGTGGATCTTTTTCAGCAGCAGCTCAGCAAAAGCACGTCCTGTTTCCCCAAAGCTCCCGCTGAGTCCCAACGTAACCAGGAAATGCTCTCCTTACCTTACCATCTCTTTTCCACTTTATCAAAGAGCACTGTCAGCAAAAACATGACGCAACTGAAGCTTCACTGACAGCACCACAGCACACCGCTATATGTTTTCTAAAATGATTGACAAACGGGAGCAGTGGGAGGGCGGGGCTTATAGAGAGTTCGCCCATAGAACGAGGAAATACAGGAGGGGGAGAATTAGTTTTAGCCGTTCAGATCAATACACCATTTGATCCAACAACGTGAAAGATCATGATCAAGATGTTTTTGAGATTATTATCCTGTACGACTGAGAACCTACACAGATTACAAAATACAGTATCTGCAAAAAGCATAATACGTGCTCTTGAAGAAAAGACCTTTCAAACTAATATTAGAATCCCAGGCATGTCATGACATGTCTCTACAAGGTCTGTTATTATTGTGATTATTTTGATGAAATTATGCAGTTTAAATAATGGCTGTCTTTTTCTCATTTGGATTTCCATTTCAAGCAGTCATCTGTTACTGCGGTAGGTTGTGTGGCCATGCTCAAATCACAATTGCCCACTTTGTCGGCAATGGCTGAAGAGGCCGACCTTGGTGAAAGCACACAATGTATCCTCTCTCATATATAGCGTTCAATATGTAAAGAGAAAAGATCTGTCTTGCAAACTCAAATCCGCCAACTGCCTTTCCGCAAAAACGGCCATTAAACTGACAGTTCAAAGATTATCATCAAACATAGTCAGTGAAAAGACTGTTGGTGCGGTTCTATTCAAAACCACATTTTCCAAATCCAACAAGCTGCTTCAGGGTCCAATCACGGGATCACATTTGGACCGGCTCCTGATTGGCCCCTCCATATCGGAACAATCACGGAAAAGCCTTCCAATCAGGCCAGTTTGCCGAGTGGGAACCGAAAAGCCTCACCTCAGCAGGTCACGCTCATTTGAATTGCAAGAGTGGCTGTCAGGCTTTAGTTACTGTATGTCACTGATAGTAGATGTGTGGACAACCGGAATACATTTCATTCTAAAAATAACAAGCTTTCTACTACTTTCCAGGACTATCAGGCATGATCAAAAAGCTGCTTGTCACATCTTGAGTTCTAGGTAGAAAAATATATGACTTAATGACTGTAAACTCGTCATAGCTAATGCCATGCTATGACAAACTGCATTGTAGCTTGCGATACATTTCATCTGAAAAGCAAGTGACAGCTAGTGTAAACTTAAAGCTACTGTACCCAATCTCTCCTGTTCTCAAGGGAGGATGTTGAATTTTAACGAACCAATTTGTTTTTTCGCTTTCAAGTCATGTAAAGGTAAGATCATTCAAACCATTGGTTCCAAACATATTTCAACTAAAGATCATCAAACATGGTCAAAGAGAAAACCAAAACCTACCAGCGTAAAAAAGGCCAACAACAATTTTAACAATATAAATATTTAAGTAATAATTGCTGTGTGTAAGTTCTCAGTCGTACAGGAGTTGTCCATCGTATGCAAAGATTCTTCAGTCTTCATCTGTACTCTGCAGTTCAAGTGGAGGATGTTTCGCTCCTTATCCAATAAGCTTTGTCAGCGAATTAACAGAATTGATGACTTTTAGGCAGATTTTAACTGGTATCCGTTGGGCTGGATATAACGATGAGTTTCATCTTGCAACACTGATGATAGACCTACTATGTTGTACTGCTAGTAGTACTTGTATTATTAGTAGTAGTAACTTTAAGTATCAATTATTATAGGCAATGATTCTTCAGTCTTCGTCTCTTTATCCTCTTTTTATCTTCTCGCTCTTTATCCAATCAGCGAATGAACAGAATTGACACGCTCGTGGGTTTTTAAGACGAAAACCAGTATGAGGAGTAAACCTGTTAAGTTTACTCCTAAGTTTAAGTGAGGTGGAACAATTCTGCAATTCTGTTAATTAGCTGACAAAGCTTCTTGGATAAAGAGCGAAACGTCCCACACTTCAACTACAGAGTACAGATGAAGACTGAAGAATCCTTGCCTATAATAATGAATGCTTAAAGTTAATACAACTAAAAATACAAGTACTACTACCAGTACAACAAAGTAGGTCTATCATCAGTGTTGCAAGATGAAACACATTGTTATATCCAGCCCAACGGATACCACTTAAAATCTGCCGAAAAGTCATATAACATCTTTAGAGAAGAAGAAGAAAAAAAAGTGTACTCACATTTATATATTATATATATTAATTTAGGATGAGATCTATAATCCTGGCAAAAGTCAGACTGATATTACTGCGCAAACTTCATTAGCACAATGAAATCAATCTGGTTCAAATTGTCCGGTAAAAGGACGGACTTTGAGGGAATATTTGCTGCCGATTGGATCAAGCGCCCCCTTTTAGCCACACACAGCTAGTCTCAAGATGTAGCAAAGAACTAAAGCAATTAAATCATTTGTTTTTAAAAATGTTTCTCATGTTTGTAAGCCTGTAGCAGCATACCTCGTGTTTTTCCTTCATTGATGTGTTGTTAATTGTATCGATAAAACTGCTTGTTGTCGTCGACAATGTAAAGCAAGACTATTTACGCCAATACCGCCACGGGATTCATCCTAAACAGGTTAGTCAAGCCGAGCGTAGGAGATTGGCTTCGTACAATATGTATTTTTGTGAGTTGTGAATCCATCTTTCAGGTTACGGATCTACAGTATTGGTCACGATCTACTGGTTGTTGAGCACTGGTCTAAACAAATTATTCCCACCTTTTGAATGGTCACACAAAATGAGGTCCATGACAGGCAAAAGTCTTGCCAATGAGATTCATACAGTAAATATACTACTGTCAGACTGTAAAGTGTTTACCTTTGCACCAATTCCCAGCACATCAATGCTCTTGGGCTGATGACGGCTTCAAATGTTTGAAACGCCACAGTCTGTTTACAATAATCAATGGGTGCAAAATGATTTTCACTCCACTACCAGGTAGAAGTCACGTACATTAGTTTCAAGTGTTACTCAAAGAGGGAAAAAAGGTTTGTGATTTGAAAGAGAGAGTAGAAGAGTAGCAGTGATCAGCAGAATTTGTCAGAAGTTGTATTGTATCGGCCAGAATGACTTGTACCTCAGCAACCTCAGCTCTTTGATCCTTTTATACAATGCACCTTTAGGATCATCAATTTTAAAGCAAAAAGTGCACTGTGCCATACTGCTTTTTGAACACGAAACGCCCCTGGGCATTGTGCGTAGCGTTTGAAAATGTGGCCCGAAGGTGTTCTGTGGACAATAGTTGATCCTTACACAAGAGATAAAGTGAAAGTTGCTGCTGCACGGATCATTTCAGGACATAGATGTACTGAGAATATCAAATTATGAAAGCTTAGTTCAAAACACAAGCTAATGGTTTCAGTTTTTCAGCTGCTTAAGTTTCAGGTTGAACGGAAAACTAGTCAGACTCTCGGTGAATTAAAACTGTATTGTTTAAAATATAAGAATGTACTGTGTGTCTCGTTGTGAAATCCAATACTTTTTGCTGACCCCGTTCACCTGCCCTCCAAAAGTCCAGCACAGCCAACTTATAATACAAAATGTACTTCTGCAACGCAAGTTATTTTCAAGTCCAATTATATGCTTTAGTTTGGCTTTTTAAACTTCTTCTGCACCCGTTAGCATTTGTATTAAAAATGTATAACTTTAATAATGTATTTGTATGGAAATTCAGTTAATTCAGCATACAAAAAAAACCTGAAATTAGCCAGGAACTGTTTTTGGAACTTTTAAACACTGATATGGTCTGGACACGCCGTCTAGTCTGATGAAGGACACTATAAACTTAACTCCAGGTAGGTTTTTTCACGAGGAACCCCTTCTGTACTAGCCATTGTTTATTGTGTGTGTGACTGATGCGCTTGTGTTTTATGTTTTATTTTTTATTTTTTTAATCTCTTTCTCTGTGTACTCCGGAGACTGACGCTGCTCCACAACTGAAGTTCCTAACGGATTAATAAAGTTCTTATCTTATAGTAAAATCTGTAATAACACTCAGACATGGAAACCGTAAAAGAAAGTGTCCGATGACGAGCGAATGTTATGTTATTTGCATCCTCGCAAAAATGCATCTCTGCTGTATTTACAGAGGAGAGCCATGCGCAGACACAATTTGCTCAGCTGTTCTCGCCCACAC